>JAKRSI010001079.1:0-82500 GCA_029890345.1 Natrix helvetica helvetica
TCATCATCTTTTCTTTCTACTACTTTACAAATTATCATCTGCTCCTTCTGGCTGGGAGTTTCTCTCCCATTTCTAACTTTCCCCTGGGAATCTGACCATCCACTCCCAGACCTCAGGAACAATCATACTGCAATGCAATGAAGGCTCTGTTTCAATGTTCTAGCGATCACACAATAAAGTCATGAAAAGACCAAACCTCAGCTACTTGGGATTTCTGGCTTCCTTCTGCGTACACAAAGCAGCATTCCTCCTGGCCAGGGAATCTCCGCTGGAGCCCTTCAATGAAGCCAAGAAGCTTAGCTGCAAGCTGATCACCTTCAACATGCTTGGTCTTCTTTCATGCAGGTGTCATGGGGTGACCTTTTGTGCCCCACACTAATTACCAGTGCCACCCAAAGGGAAATTTACATGTGGCTGTTCAGGGTCTTCTCCTTCTTGCGCCTGCCAGATGCTGTAGTGAGTGTCTGGTGTGGGTTGCATTTTCACATCCCCAAGTCCTACATTGTAATCAACTGAAGCCAGACTACTGACATACAAAAGTTGCAACTTACAACAAGAAGAAATGATAGATATGTGAGACCAGAGGACCGTTTCACTGATTTTTTTTTTCTTCCTGAAACACAGAGAATGGAAATAATGACATTAAATCAGCATTCCCACACACAGGTGCGAGCTTCTCCTTGTTTTTTCTTTCTCATTTCCCAATCTAAGTGAAAGTAAAACTTATTATAAAGATGGTTGTTTGTTTATGGGAGAAGCAAGAGAAGCAAATTAAATTTCCTTCTCATTTCTCCCAACCTGAGAGAGATGGTGGCAAGGACCTCTGGACATTATGCTTTGGATTTATTTTATCTTCTAAGTGTATCCCTATTACTATTTGGAATGTCTAGAAAAGAGAGGGAGACCAGGAATTCCACAACCAAGGTTGATGATCCACCAGTAAGTGCTACTAGACTGCAGGGTGGATGGAATATGCTAAGACACAATGGTGGGGGGAAAGACTCTCATCTCCTACTCATCTCTCACGCGCGCGAGAGCGGGGGGGCAGCGAGACGGCAAGAGAACGATTCATGCACAAATTGGGGACGGGATGTCGTTGGCAGTTTTCACCAACACAGGAACACATCTACCAAGCGTTAACTATGCGTCTGTGCCTGGTTTAACTATCCATTCAAGGAGGCATCCAGTTAGTTATTTGTGAATGTGAGGAATGGTGGTGGAGTCTGATGGGAGGGGGAGGCAAGACATTAGAATCACGATCCCAACCTTGATTATCGCCTTCTAAGGAGAATTTACGTGAATAAAAACCTTCCAACTCTCCTATCTGTCAGTACACACCTGACAGAGATCGCGCACACACACACGTATATATCTGATGGGACTGGGATGGCTCAATTTGGTATCATCAATCGAGTTTTGGGGGAAAAATGGAACATTGCCAGGTGGAAATGGATTATGAAAGATTTTTAGGGGGGGGGGGTTTAGGGTTGGATATTGGAGTTGTTTTGTTTTGGTGGGGGGCCTAGTTTGACTGTGAGAAAGTTTTTGGGGACCCCATTCTTCCAAGTGATCAGCGACGACGAGAGAGTGCCAAGAAGTTAGCAGATGGAACGTCATGCGAGAAGAGTGCGAGTGCAAGCAGGTATTGGATTGTTTTATGGTGGGAGAGAATCACAAATTTGTTATATTATCTCTATCATATCTATTTTGGATGTGATGAGAGAGAGCGTGGCCGATAGTCGAGTGAGGTGTTGGACTCGTAGGTATATCCTGAAAGGGGGGGGGGTATCATACAGACAGATCTCTATATGGAAAGGGGGTTAGTGGGGGGGTGGTTGTATCTCTCCTCTCTCTCTATCGCAGAAGGGAGGGGTCGGGTGTGTGGCCCTGTTCAAGTGGTTTGCAAAGTGTAAGCACATGTGGTACTGGAGAGCTGTATGGGTCTATCTCTTGTGGGAGACAGTGATGTAGTATGGGTGGTTAGAGGATTGAATGATGAGATTAGTTTAGAGTGTGACACGTTAGTTCTCTAAAGTGTTGGAGGATGTAAGATAAACGACACACCTAGTGAGAAAACAGAGTAGAGAAAGTAGGGAGGGGATTAGTCTAGCATACAAGAGAGTCATGGATTGGGGGGTGATAGCCCATTGTAGGTTGATACAATTAGTGGGAACGAGACGAGCAGAAGGGACCATCGACAGTAAAGGAAAGTGAAGTGATATGGTCTAGGAAGAACGGCGTGGGTACATTGGGGAGGAGGTGGTGCAGAGCATTTTCAATACGTATAGTACGTTTCGTGAGACTGTAATGAATCGGAAATCGGAAGCGTAATCTAATATGTTTGTGGGCACATCAGCCGCTCAGGTAGTGATGTTGTGCACACTAGCAAATATTAGCAGGATGGACAGAGATATACAAACAATAAAATCTCTCTCCTTAGATGCTGCGTGTGGGTATGTTGGCGTGTAGAAGTGTGTACGACAGGTGAGAGGGGGGAGGTTGGGGGGGGGAAGAGATAATGAGTGCAGGGGATGGGGGAGAGGGGAGGGGTTGAGTTGATTAGTGAGAGGAGGTCCTGAAGGGAAGATAGAGGGTCCAAGTTTTTTTTCCACCCCACCTTGGTGGAGTAGTAGCTCGCGAGTGAGAACAGGATTTGGAGGGGGAGGTGCTGGGTTTGGAGTGAGAGAGGCGAGGTGGGTGTGTAGATAGCACACTGTGCATTGGATGAGATCACATGACTTCAGTGGGTGGGTGAGAACTGAATTCTGATGCATGGTATTATAAAGTCATCACTGACATAGTGATAGCTGGCTCGAGTTGTTTGAAGAGATTTCAGTGAGATGATAAGGTGAGAGTGCGTAGAAGCTGAGTTCATATTTCGTCTATTATGGTTATTTAATAATTGGTTTTTAGGTGGGAGTGGGAGAAGGTTCCTATGGTATTTTTTAGAGAATTGGATCTCTCTCAGATGTTGCAGGTGTAAGAGGATAGTGAAATTGGAATGTTTGGGCATATATGTTTGGTTTAGGAAGGTGCGTAGAGGAGTGGTCTCGAATCTAGCTCTCAATGGTATAGTCGTGAGCGCGAGGCGAGGTGCGCGAGAGCGTATTACGCCAGAAGATAGGTAATAGTAGGTGCGTATGGGAATGGGGTCGATCTTTGTATCAATTTTATCTATTTGGGATCTATGGTTAAATATGTTTGTTATTTTGTAGTGTAATGCTGAAGTTTTGATAGTTGTATGTCAGGTTCCATGAGAGTGGACCAGAGTTTGATTGTAGTGAGAATTTGATATGTGTAGTGTTGAAACTTCAGTGAGGTGTGAGTGTGAAGTGGGTGGGGGTGGTTTTGTGTGGATATTGTATTTGGGTGGATAGTTATCTTTTTGGGTACAATTTTGATGGGTGGTTTTATGGGTTTTAGGGTTTGAGGTGTGGGGATGTGATGTCCATGTGGGAATTTTGCAATTGTGATTATGAATCCATATGATGATGGTCCTAGGGGGGAAAATTTGTTCAATGGTGAGGGGAGTATTCATGGAAAGGGGAGATGAAGTCAGGAATGGGGGAGACAGAGAGGAACCTTAATCCCTAGGGGGATCCTCCGGATCACCCTCCTGGGTTTAAAATCTGGGACCTCCTTAATTTATTAAGGGTAAGAGCCCGGATGAAGAAGGAGAAAGAAGAGGGACCACCTCCTCCACAGAAGGAGCCTGGGGATGGGGAAGGAATGTGTGGGTCTCTCCCTTGCCATTTCTTCCATCTTGGCCAAAATCTATCACAGTGGTGATAGCCTTCTTAGGCCACAGCAAAACCAGGGAAATAATATAAGTTCAGAGATGGTTGGGGATGTAGCATTGGCCAACTCCATTGTCCTTTCTTGTTCTGGTATCCAAGTTGTCATTTGCCATCATTCTGAGGTGGGCACTTTTTCCCCATTCCTGACTCTGACCTTGCACTCCCAACCTAGAGAGATCATCCTACAATGCAACGAAGGTTCATGTCACCATGTTTTATGTTTGCCCTTGGGTACATGGGCTTCCTGTCTGCTGTCGGCTTCACGTGGGCTTTCCTGGCCAGAGAAATCTCCCTGGGGCCTTCAACGTAATGCCAAGCTGATCTCCTTCAGCATGCTGGTTTTCTGCAGTGTCTGGGTGTCCTTTGTGCCTGCCTACCTGAGCACCAAGGGAAGTTACACACGGTGGCTGTTCAGGTCTTCTCCATCTTGGCCTCCAGTGCTGACTGCTGGGCTGCATCTTTCATCCCTAAATGCTTCATTATTATTTTTAGGCCAGATCTGCAATACCAAAGAACATCTCATGTCAAAAATAATATAGAAAAATAACTTTTACAAAATTCATTATTTTTTCCAAAATGGCATTTATAGTCTTAATTAACAGAGTTTAGGTTCATCTTATCATTTATTTATTGAACTTACATGTTTTCCCTTGATTTTGCCTAAAGATGACTCTATGAAGCTTTACAATCAATAAAAACAAGTGGAAACTTTAAATCATTCAAAGAATAAATAGTAATCACTAAAATTGTTTTTAAATTCGCATAAAGGAGGGAAGAGGTGAGGAGGAAGATGCACAGGTATAATTAGATATCCCTCCTATTCCTAAAGCTACTCCTGTTCCTATTCTTCTGTATTCCTAAACAGACCAATAATAATATATGAAAGTCTTATTTTTAGTCTTGATAATGTCGGTAAAGTCAGTTTCCAGATGAATTGAGTCTTTCCAGTAAGGGAAATGGAGACATAAGGAATGTAGCTTTGCAGCTCTGCTATTGACCCTGTGGGAAGTTTTATCAGAACATTCCTCACAGCAATCCCTGAATCTGACGGATGAAAAGGCTCCTTAGAACTAAGACCATATTTTTTTTTGAAGATAACAGAAGGGCAAGAAATAATCTGAGATTTCTTATGTTATTATTTATGTACGTATAAACCCATTTTCTCCTCCTGTTTTGCATCATTTCACCCTCTTTTATGCAATTTTTACAATAATATATATATATTTCTAATAAACCAAATGTATTAAGGCTGATGAAAACCGTTCCACTCTATAGAGTTCCACTTGAGCAGATTACAACTTTAACATTCCACAATATTAAAAAAAGCTCATTAAAATCCCACAGCAATATGAGTGGGATATGAGTGGAGGATCTTATACTTAAGTTAACTTTATTGGATTTATTGACTCCGCACCTTCTCTCAAAGAGCGAAACGGGGCGGATGTGAATGTATCCCTTTATCTGAGGAAATTACTCTCTGTTGTGGAAAAGATCGCACTCCCAGTATTTAACGTGCAATAAACACTGCCCTGATTGGTCACATTGGGTCCAGTGTAAATGATTCTACAGATACTCGTAGTGGTCAGACCATGGATTGAGAGATTTGTGATCTTTGACCAAAGATCGACCAACTATTCCTTGCACCCAATAAAGTTACCATGCAGCGATTTTGGAAGATCCCATGCTCCTAAGGCGAATCTGCCCAACAATCCTCCAAGTTTCTAGAATTGGATGAACTCAGCTTGCTAAGGAAACAAATATGGTGGGCTCTATGAAATCCATGGTCTTGAGGGAGGTATCTTCCTAAATCTCCGTGTAAGCCCCTTTTTCAATCCAGTTCTCAGCTCTGCTACAGAGAGTCTCAAACTGATGTTATGGGACTTTGGAGGAGTTCTGACGATGGGGTATTTGACTTGGAGGGTAATAGTGATTCATCTATTGCAGAGCAAGAAATTGGCCCTGAGGCTCATGTTCAGATCCATATTGGTGTGACCCCCTTGAGGCAATGGTTGCTGACCAGGACTACGTGGGGAAATCCGGTAGCTCAAATTTTGGAATTCCGAGAATCCGGTAAATTACCACCGAAACAGTCTGACCCCATCTATTCTCAATGACCGCCCACAGGAAGTCACCCACTGATTTGGGAGTGGGGAAATGGGATTTTGCATTGAAACCTTTGCTTCCCTGGAGTGAGGTGGGAATGGAGATTTTACAGTATCCTTCCTCTGCCACGCCCAATAGTATACCACGCTTCCTTACCATGCGCATCATGTCCATCCAAGCCATGCCCACAGAAACAGTAGTAATAATTTTGGATTCCCACCACTGGTTCAAACTCCACTTTTATCCTGCTGTCTCACTGAAAGAAGTTGCCTTAAGCTACTACTGGCAAAGAAAGCAAAGGAAAACCAACTGCCTTTGAATCAGAATACAGTTGGGAGGCGACCTTGGAGGTCTACTAGTCCAACCCCCTACCCAAGCATTAGATCCTATACCATTTCAGAGAGTGACTGTCCATCTCTGTTCTGGTCAAAGCCTCCAGTCGATGAAGCATTGACAATGTCTCAAGGCAAGCTGCTCCATTTGTTAAATTGTCCTCAACTGTTAGGTTGTTTCATCCTCAAATTCAGGTAGCTTCTCTCCTTGATTAGTTTCCACCCATTGCTTTCTCTCCTGCCCTCTGGTGCTTTGGAGCAAATAAAGTGGTCCCCCTCTTCTTCATGGCAGCCTCATTTGACTTGATTCAAAAATGGTTTGAATCAAATCCTCTTTCTCCAAGAGGATGGAAGGAACATTCAAAAAAAAAGTTGCCTGGACAAACTAGTAAGAGAAAAATTGGATGGAGATGGATAGATGTGCTTCCCATCAGCAGAAGCTCAACTTCAAAGACAAATTAAAGATGTCTTCCCTATGAGGTTGTCTGTGGGGACCCATGGCTTTAGACTCTGAATTGATTCCCAGATCCCAGAAAGGTTTTCTTCATCCTGACGACCATGGTCAAGTTCTTTACTCCTATACAATCCTTTTCAATGGGAGCAGCACTCTGACCCAAGCTGGAGCCATGACTTCATCAGGACCAGAAAGGGGATACCTGACATTGCAGCCTATGAGCAGCTGCAAGCAGGAGATTGGGGGCATCACAATGTGGGTCAGAGACAAGAAGAGTCTGTCTGCAAGGTGGAAAGGCCCGCATATCACTGGTGCTAATTAGTTGCTCATAGGAGTGCCAGGTTTGGAGGCCTGACCTTCAGAGTATTCATTGAGTCACCTCAGGATCCCTCCAGCTCTAGAAAATGCAGACCAAGAAAGGCATCGTTCCAGGTTCCCAGGAAGTGAGTAGGGGGAAGAATGAAGAAGGTGAAGCTTTGACTAACGAAATCTTGAAGAGCTCTGGAGATGAGTGTTGATGGACTTAAGTCTTCATAATAGGATCAGCTTTGATATTCAGTTGGCTCTTACAATGAATGCATTTTCATTTTGCTTTACTGTATTCTTACTCTTTTCCTCTTTATTTTCTGTCTTCCCAGCAAAAGCAATGGCTCTGCTAAAAGATTTCCCTTCTGATGGCCAATGCATAGTTTCAGTCATCAAGGTATTAAGATATAAGATGAAGCAACCACTGGACTGGCTGCCTACCAATTGCTCTCATTTAACTTGAAACCTTTGTGTCATTCTACCTGGGGAATCTTTTTGTGCTAGCAAGGCTAACAAACTGAGATTTTAGTGCTCAAAACAACTCTTTCTAGGGGCACAGGAGCAGTTGTTGGATGAGCTCATATTATTTCTCAGTTGGCCCCAATGCATAAGCCACCCTTAAGCCTTAACTCTCTAGGGAAAAACCCTTTTTCATATGTTGAGTCTACTCCCACTCAAGCACCGGTGGATCAAGGCAAGCACTCTACAGGGGGGAATAACCTGATTAAGGGTAAACTGCAAAGGGAGTAACTGAGTATGTCTGCTTCGTTATCATGAGAAAGAACACATGTCTTCTTTTCTTATCACCAATTGAAAACTGCACACATGTAACAGAAATTGGTCCCTGTCCCAATTCAATCATGCTCACCAAAGGGATGTAGTACTTGCTGTGTGGAAACTGTGTGCCATCTCCCATTTTTCTGCCAGATGATGCTTCAGGAGGCTCCCTGTGCCACAGGGTCAACCACTTGTTCTCTTTTCATGCACTCATGCAAGTTGATCAAAACTATACTCCTCACGAACCCAAGGAAGTGTCAGGCAGGAACATCAACCTCATTGGGGGCTTTTCCATAGGGACAGTAGAATTGTGATGACCTTATGGGGTAATTAAACACAGAGACTCTTATGGGCTTGCTATCTCCCATAATTGGCTCAACAGTCAAGCAGCCCATTTCTACCTCAATAGTAGAAAAGTGGCTTGTTTTTAGTAATAAAAGTATGAAACCAAACTTCAAATGCTCCTGCTCTCTCCTGAACGAAAGATTAGGAACAGCCAAGAACAGCAATTTTGAAGAACTCATCTTTGGCCATTGACTTTCTGTTGTGATTGTGAGGTGTTTCCAGATCCTCAAACTACGGCCCATTGGCTGGATTCGGCCCATTCAAAATCAAAGTATTCAGCCTGCAGAGTGGTGGCATTCAGCCCCCTCCCCCTCGGTTCCCCGCCCCTCACCCATTGGCTTTATCTTCCAGTGAGCATCATTACTCCAGCTTGCACTTCTGGTTAGTTATTTCACTGGTTGAGCTGCACTTCTGATCACACGGCTGCTGCCTGAAGGTAAGGCCGGAGGGTGCTGGGGAAGACCAGCTGACTGAGGGGTGATCTCTGCAGTGCAGCCACAGATCCAGGGCCGGTGTGTGAGTAGGAGATGGGGCATGCTGCTGCTGGCTTGAAAAGCAGCTTCTGCTGCCAGCCTGTAAATCAGTGCTTTAAAAGTCTTTAAAAATGCATTAAAAGCAGGCCTTTTGGGATGTTTCAATTACATAGTCACTTATGGGATAATGATCCCAGTGGTTGGTGGGTGATAGTTTGGAGAGGGGCAAGTACAGCAGGGACAAAGGCAAATGGATGCTACATTTGCCTGAGGGCCCACCTAGTGCTGTCCACATAACCACCTTTAGCCACACCCAACCAAGTCAATAGAACACCTAGCCATTCTTACCATTGAGCCTAGGTCCGCCCCCCAAACAGTCTGAGCTCCCCGTAAATCGGGCTTTTTTAGTTCCCGCCGGTTTATTTAAAAGTTTGAGGACCCCTGCTTTAAACTCACCAACTATTCCTTGCAAATAAAAGTTTTACCATGCAAGGATTTGGAAGATCCAGCTAGAGCGACATCACCCCACAACAATCATTCCAGGAGTTTCTAGAATTGGATGATCTCAGCTTGTCCCTGTGACAGGTTGGCTATGAAACCTGGCCTCTAGAATTCCCAATTCTGCCAATTATGGCTGCCATTATCCTATTGGGACTCTGCTCAGAGGCAACGTTTTAGGACTAAACACTTTGAGTTATTGTTTTTCCAGGAGAAATGCAAGGCCTAAACCCTGTTCTCTTGGGAGATTGCATCCATATGGTGACCAGCCCCTGAGGTCAAATGGGGAGACAGGACTGTGGGAAAATATCAGGTCTTAGATAAATGGAATTGATTCAATCAAGTTGCCATAAAGCACTGGTCTAAGGCCAACTTTTGTTACCTTCAATACAACAATCCCAAAGATTTGCAATGTTAAAATTGCTTTCTTTTTGCGGTCTGGCATTATCAAAGTGGCTCCTTCTTTTGATTTAGGTTTTCTTACCATGCCTTTATTGATTGCTCATTTTTTGTTTTTGTTTTTTTTGATTTTTTGTTTGCCTTAGTCCTTCCTTCCCTGAATGGGAAAACAGGCAGCAAGAAGGAACACTGAGCTCACTTAGGAATAAGTAAGTTTGACACCCTTTACCCTCCGAATACTTATGATCTGTGTGCTTACATCATTTGTTTCTTATGTGTTAGTCTCTCCTGTCTTTTGAGATGAATATGATATCACAACTTCTTTGTTCTGTGGGCCTTCTCTTGATTAAGACATTGCTAGGATTCTTCCCATTAGGAGCATGCAACTAAAACTAGTGCAGTAACAGTTCATATACTTGCTTTGGGTCCTACATCTGTTTCCACAAGTTCAGTAAAATACTGAACATGCTAACGGAAGGTACCCACTCAAGAGAATAAGGATCTTTTCCCCTGTGTTTTGGAAGGGACAAATAATTTCCAAATCTACTTGTCATGTGAAGTCACACTCTAAACTCCAGGGCAGTGTCAATTTGGGTGAGGGATTTTGGGGGGGTCCTCGTTCTGGTTCCCCAGAGGGGTGAATTGAAGGAAGGGAGAGCAAGGATCAAGCAAATTGGCCAATTAGGGTGCTCCAGCACAGGGGGCTGAGGGTTCTAATCAAAACTGAGAAGGAGTCTCACGGAGGATGGGACAGGTTCGAACCTCGAGGACAGAACCTTTTCCATATTATGGGGTTGGTGGTAGGAAGGGGATGGGGGGAAACACTTTGGGGGTACAATAGGGAATGCAAGTAGAGTGTCCAATTTTAAATTTTTTTCATTTTAAGAAATCATTTGTTGTTGTCAGCAAAGGTCAAATTACCAACCACGGGGAACGATATTTATGCCCCCCCTCCGATCTAAAAAACTCAAATGATAGACAGGCTAGGTAAGTACTCAAACACAAAGGATCCATTTTTCAAGGACAGCTGAGAAAGTGACAAATGTTAAGTTGGATGCACCAATCCTCTCAAAGGGCGCCATGGGGGGTTAATGAAGATCTCTGCTACAGAAGACATTACTAGAAGGCAGAAAGATCTGTTCAGTAAACACACCTTAGACCCAGAGAAGCTGAGAATAAGCTAAGAGAGTGGAAGAACCATATGAAGAAGTGGTAAGAAAGTTGATCTGTTAGCTTAACTGACAGGAGATTTAGAGAAACCGCCAAGAGAATCTTGAACCCAAATAGGGCTCTGAGAATTATAGACAAAAGAACTTATTCATCTACACTAAACATTAAGCCTCCTGATTTCAGAACCAGACCTTGACGAGGAAATTTAAATCACCAATTCTGAAAGAACCCCATGAAAGGAAATGAGGTGTTGAGACCTTCCTAGCTAACTGAAGATGATGGATCAACACACTAAAAGCACAACAAAAACCCAGGATAAGTGGATCATCACGGTGGTAGCCCTCTCTTTTAAAGGATTAGCTTAAGCCACTATATTGGGCAACTTGTGTGCTGAGGAAAAACATAGTAAGGGCTAATGGAATTGGTTTTAGGTCATTACAAATGGAATTAACTCTTAACTGAGTAATTTATTTTTTTGATTATTTTATTGTTATATTATTACTTAGCATTGATTACAAAATAACTTTTTTATCTCCTTCAGTTTTACAAGGTAGACTTCTGAGGTCAAACTGTCATCAGTTTCAGTTTAACGTCAGAGGTTCATAATGATAGCTTTATAGGTTTCTACAATCTGCAATCAAAAAAGGGAGGTGAAATGTTATATTGCCCATTAATTTCAACCATTTCAAAATCTTGGTCCCTGCATTTACCTCATTAGTTTGTTCCTTTGCTCCCGGTGGCGATACCTCAGGAGAATAATGTAGCACTTGGGGCAGAATCTTTAGCAGCCCAGTCAGGCCACCCCAGAGGCCAATGATGGAAAGAGCCTGCAAACTGAGGCAACCATGGAGGCTTTCCTTTGGTTAACCACCAGTAGGTGGGGCTAGGAAAAGAGATCCAACATTATGAAAGTGGGGACTCAGCTTGGGCTTCATTGAAGGCCCACCATGTATTTAGGTCTCCTGGACTTTCAAGATAGCCGACTGTGAAGCAAATCCCCAGCTATAAAATTGCCATTTATTCTCCTTATACAACATAAAAACATTGGTTGCAGAGCCTTCCAATTGCATTGAAGGATGGTCTTCTGGATCAGGCAGGGAGTCCATATTTAGCTGTCATCAATTTGGATTGAAGCTAGCAGTTATTTTTTCCAAGTACATTATAATGTTTCGCTTTTTCCATAAGGTGTGACTATTCCTGACATATTTAACAAGATTACTCCTGGAAATCAGATATTGTGACCATGACTTATGAAGCTATGGCATCTTATCATGAGATGATAAGAGTAATTGATGGCAGTAGTCTATCCATGAACATATAGCGTTGGCTCTTTGACCATTAAATGTTACTTCTTTGTGTAAGCAATTCCTAAGGGAAATAGGGGGTCGGAGCATGAGCAACTCGGTGTAGCACCCCATCCTACCGATGAGCTTCATGGTACAAATTCACAGTCGTTCAAGAAAGGATCCCCCCAGCCATGGCAAGGGTGCCTTTTCCATGCTATATGGCATGCACTGTTTTGCAATCGGGTACTTAGATATTAAATAGAGTCCTCCCCCCCGGTACCTTGGCAGATTGTAAGGACCAAACCGAGCACCAGTGGAAACCCTCACAACTGGTGGTGACCCCGACGTGATTGGTATCTCATTGGGTTTGCGTCTAGGCCGAATCCACCCCCTCCCCGTGAACCTTAGAGCACCTGGCACAAGGCTGTATCAATCGAAAAGTATGGAGGACCTTGCACTGACTTCAAAAAAGGCATATCGTTCGTCATGCTGCATGGGTAGGATGGACGTGCTTTTTACCTTCAATCCATAAAGGCAAATTGCTTGCAAAAAAATGAACGGCATAACCATCTACAGCACTACTTCTCATAAAACTTCCTTAAAAAATTTTTTTTCAGTTATACTTGGAAAAACAGTCGCCGGACTTATCCGTGCAAAAGACGCCCTTTTCGTGGACCGACGTTCGTCCATGTGGAACCACCGGGAAAGTATCATATCATGTATTATTTTATTCATTCTAGGCCCCTCCAGGATATTTTAATTACATGAAGCCGTGCTTATAATGGGCCGGTCTTACTAGACTGTTTCATAACGTCCACGCCCTCTTATCTGATGAAATTTTCCCTTTTTCTTCTAGGAGGATCCCCCCCACTTGTCCTCTCCGATCGATTTATATTCGATCCTTCTGATTTTAATTCTCCCTACGTCTGCACCGCATCCCGTTGTCCCAGCCCTTCTCCTCCGCCCTACCCTTCACTCTGTCGGTCGCGCCCGCCCTTGTCAAAATTGGCTACAGCCTCTTTCACAAGTTCCTTCGGAATCTAGGATTTCGTTTGGATTGATATTTCTGCTTTTGAAGGGGTGTTTTTGGGCAGCGACCTGCCGTCCCCCCCCGGCGCCCGCAGCTTCATGCCGTTATCTTACCATTTGCATACACCCCCGTTCCTATTTGTGATTGATATGCTCCACTGTCCCTACAAACTTTTGAAAGGTCTTAAAGAATGCCTGTAACCACAGATACCTTTAATGGCTTCACTTTTTTCGCTACGGTTAGGGCTTATCTTGGGGTCTATTCCTCTTCTGCGGTAATTGCTGATCCTCTTTAACCTTGCCCGATTGGCATAGGTGTCTTATGTTCAAATCTTTTTGACTTTGGCTTACGTCTAATGATATGGTTTGGGATTGACCTCTTATAGAACCTCTGTTCATGGCTGTTTTCAAGCCGCCGCCCTCGCCTGTCAATGTTCTTGCTGACTGATGTATTGGGAGAAAACACATCCTCGTTTATAAACCATCCAACAACAGACCCTGTTTTGATAGAGCTTCCTTTCCTTTGTATTAGGTGCTTCATGTTTTAGGCTGCTTTCTGTGCCAAAGTGGATGAGGAATGGTTCCTCCGGCTACGGCCCACCTTTGCAAAAATTGACACAGGTTAACCAAGAGAGTCACTTTTCTTCCTATGTATTTCATCTAGCATTGTAACATAACCATCTCTTTGGCACCAAATTGACAATGTAAGGCTGCCCGTAAGTGAATCTGTCTTCGCTATATATGCCTTTTGAAAAAATGCTAACATTAACTGACTGTTATGGCCTATTCTTCAACATCCCTTGCTCTCATCCCAATGTAAACTTCTCGCGCTGAGTTTCCTTTTTTTCAGGCATGTTATATCGTATTGTTGGTACTGACTTCCCATAAGTGATGTCTGCTTTAGGACTACTCAACCTTTAGAATTATTGCTTATTTTTCTAACCCTCCCGCTAACACTGTTTCTGATGGCCCTTTCCTATCACATCACCAAGAGATTCTGCGGGGGTAACTCTTTATCTATTATGCTACAAATTTTCTGTCTTTATGTTAAAAATCAGTGTCTCGCCCCGGGAGGTCATGGGGTGCTCCGGCAGGAGGCGCTTGCAGGAGGACTGCCCCCTTCCGCGCCTGTCCAAATAAACCTAAGACAATTTGTTGCCCACCCCAGCTGCCGCAACGTGTTGGCTTTCATTGGGCTTCGCCTTGAGCTAGTTCTAATCCGCCCCCCAACCCCCCCCTCAGTCCCGGTCGGACAAAAACTGATTGAGGGGCGCGCCACATAGCACCGTGTCCACCCCCACATACCAAAGCTGCTTTTTAACTCACCCTGAAGATTTCTCTATTTCCTCATCTTGCAGTATTTCCGGTAGAACTTTCTGAGGACATTACCTATGACGATCCCTGGTTCCGAATTTATTACTCTTCCTTTAACAATTACTACAATGAAACATATTCCGCCTTCATTCCCTGCTCTTCTTATGCCTAACTCCACCCTCACACCATTGAAGGTGTGGTTGCGGCTCCCTTTCTGTATGACTCCTCCTCCTTGCATAATTTCTTTTCCCACTTGCCGCTATGGGCGATCGATGTTTTACCTTGTCAGCTCATACTATTATAGCTACTACTTATCCTTCCTACCTCCTCCTGATCCCTCTCTTTTTGCCTTACAGCAATCTGTTCAACTTTCCAAACCCACTCTTCCTGTCCTAGCTGAACGGGACCGCATCCTTTTCCGGTCTCATCGACACTGGAGCTGATGTTTCTGTCATCGCGAACTTCGGAGTGGCCCCCCTCCTGGCCACTTGCAGACACCCTTTCTGTTCAAGGGGAGTTGGAGGAGCTCAGGCTGCCCAGGTTAGCACTACAGTGGCTTGCCGCTTCTACTCCGCAATCTTCTACTACTGCCTATCTCAAACCCTACGTTTTGCCACTTCATTGTAATTTGTGGGGAAGGGATCTCCTGTTCTCAACTTCATGCTTCTTTGCATATATCGCCTTAGCTATGTTTTCCTTTTCTCTCCCCCTTGTTCTTTAAATCTTCTACCACCAATTTGGATTGATCAGTGGCCATTGACAAAGGAGAAATTAGATGTTTTACACGATTCTTATTCTAACCAACAGTTAGCTGCTGGTCACATTGAACCATCTTCTAGTCCTTATAACACACCTATTTTTGTTATAAGGAAAAAGAGTGGCAAATGGCGCACTCCTTCAGGACTTGAGGCCGCATAAACGTTGTTTTGCAACCTATGGGACCACTTCAATGCGGCTTACCCCAACCCAAACTTGATCCCACACAGGTTATGACTTGATGGTTATTGATCTTAAAGATTGTTTTTTTTCTATTCCTCTCATGCCTAACGGTTTTAGAACGTGTTTTATTTGCCTTTACTGTACCTGAGCTTAATAATTCAAGACCCACTAAACGTTATCAGTGGAAGGTTTCTCGCATCGCAAGGGATGTTAAATTCCCCCACAACAATATGCCAAGTAGTTTTTGTGGACAAGGTACTTCAGCCATATAGGAAAAGTATCTCACGATTTTTAATCTACCACTACATGGACGACATTTTGGTCGCGAGGCTGAAGGACCCAAAGGTACAGGTCAACAAAACCTTTCCTTAATCTTACACTTCTCTTTTCTTGCGCAGTCATCCGGTTTACATGTTGCACCTGAGAAAATTCATTCAATCACAATACCCCATACAATATCTTGGGTCACAAGGTATTGGCTTCCAGTGCCTCTCCTACTATTCCGCTTTTTAAAAAACTCCTGTCCCCAACCTGTCACCTTGGTACAGACCTGCAGCAATGTTTGGGTACGCTTAATTGGCACCGTCCCTATCTTTCTAATTCCTACTTCTGTACTTTTCACCCTTATTTCAAAGCATTGGTGGGTCTTAAACAATCCAGCGGACTCTCAGAGGAATCCAGCTCACTGACTCACAGCTTGCTGCAATTGTCCCGCAGTTAATTTCAGCCTTGCAGCAACAATGGGTGGATAGAGGCGCTATCTAACCACCCACTTTCCTTTGCACTTATATCTACTACCTGCTCTTTTTACTGCCAAGCTGTCATTCAGATATCTGATTCAAAACAACTATATATTTTGGAATGGATTCATCCTTTCACATACTCACCAGAAGCTCCCTAACCACCCAAGCATTTCTCAAATGGCCCAGCTCATCGAAAGGGGCAGGAGGAGGACAAAAGCCCTTATGGGACTTGACATACACACACTTTATTTACCTTTCAGCTAACTCAATGGGAACCAACTTTTTTTCAAAATTCAGACGCATTGCAAGATGCACTGGTAGGGATGGAATGGGATCCTTTCTTGTCACACCTAGCCCCCTGATTAATAGACTTGCTTTATTTAAGACCATTCCGATTACCTTTACCACCCCTCTGGTAACAAACCTTTGAAGGATTGCCTTTCTGTTTTTACGGATGGCTCAAAAACTGTTGGATCTTGTGTTTGGCAATTAGGCTCGGAATGGGCACAAACGCCTTACCACACACCAACCCTCTGCTCAACAAGCTGAGCTGGCTGCATTTATATTAGCACTTACACTTTTTTTCCAACCAACCCATTAATATCATTACTGACAGTCTTTATGTGGCACAGCTAGCTTTATGTATATTTGATTCATATATTTGCCCACCTGCGACCCCCTCCCCCTTTAATGAATCTTTTTTTTTGCAGCTACAAGATTTATTGCAACAACGGCAACATTTTCTTTTTTTATCGCCCATATCAGAAGCCATCAACACCTCCCCGGCTTCTTGTCAGAAGGTAACCATATGGCCGATGAAGCATGCAAGCTTCTTCCTATTCAAGGCCCCAAATAAACTTAGTCCCCCTTAACAGCGGGGGAAAGTCATACTTATTTTCACACAAAATAAAAAAAGGCTTTAATGAAGGAATTTGGCATTTCAATACAAGAAGCCACAGCTATTTTACAACAATGCCCTACTTGTAGCCTTCAATCTCCCATCTATTCCTCAGGGTGTCAACCCAAGAGGTACTCCCCCAAGCCTGTGAAACGTGGCAATGAATGTAACTCAGTATTCACCCCCTTTGCCCCCTGGAAGTATAATTCCACGTTTCCGTGGACACATACTCAGGATTCCTTATGGCCACCATTGCAAAGGGGGGAGAATACCAAGCATATTAATTAATCACTCTATTCGGTCCTTTCGTAACGCTGGGTGTCCTAAAACTTTAAAAAACAGACAATGGTCCTGCCTATAGCAGCTCTGCTTTTCGAGAATTTTGCCACAGGTGGTCTATTGTACAACACAAATTTGGAATTCCGTTCAACAGTAAAGGTCAGGCGATTGTTGAACGACACAATAAAACATTGAAAAAAATGCTTTTAGACCGATATTTGGGGTCCAAAGGCGCAAGCCCCCCGACTCTCCCTGCGTTACAAAACATTCTTAATTTGTGTATATATACTTTATAAAACTTTCTTAATTTGACGGGCACCCCCCTTCTTCAACCGCTGCTATCCCGTCACTTCCCGTCACTTTCTAAACCTCCTATTCCCGATTCTAGGCCACTTGTTTATTAATAGGCAACTTCCGGACCCAGCGTGGAAAGGACCTGCGAAGCTCATCACGTGGGGCAAAGGATACGCTGCCATACAATTTATCGGATCGAACCTTGTGGGTGCCCGCTCGTTGTGTCCGGCCCTTGTCATCTTGATATCAAAAAGAATGATCCTGCTAATCCCTGATGATCTTCACGTGGACGTCCTATTCTCTGGCTGAATTTCAAGCCTATCCCTTATTCATTTTGCCCCCCCCCCCCCCTGGTGGTGTTTCTGTTTATTTTTCCTCTTTTTTGACGATTTCTCTCCTTTTGTATATAATTATCACTTGCAACATAATGATATATTTTTGCAACATTCTCAACCCTAATTTTTTCTTTATTTCCACTAACAATAGGCTCTTATTCCTGTTCAGGATCTTATAAAGAGCAATATTTTAACCACACTGTTTCTTTTTATTTTAATTTGTTCACTATATACCTCTTCTTTACCACCTGTTTTTTTTTAAATGGGTATGTTTTTTTTTCATAATTATACACAACACGACATTTATCGTTTTTTTTGTCCATATAATTGGCCGCTGTCATGGTTTTTTGCGTTTTCCTGTTTTCTGTTTGCGAGACCTTAAGAAGCCCCCCGCACGGCTTTCTATAACCAGCCGGACTTTTATCACCCTTTTTTGCTAGAGTACGGAGAGCATCCCTCTTTTTATTGCCTCCTCCTGTCAAGACTATTATTTTTTCATTAGAACCTGTAGAGATACCACAACGATGCATTTCCAGGACTAACTTCACAGGTTTTTACTTGCTTTCAAAGGTCACTCCAAAGACAAAGCGAGGCACTATTATGGAGGTGGTTTTTTTTTTTAACAACACTCAAATCGAGTGTGACTATTGGACTCTTCCAAATATTCCATCATTTTAATTTTTAGAGCAACTCATTTAGCTATAAACTCAGTTCAAACACTGGATTTTGGTATCTATCAATGTGAGTATTACAAAAATGAGGGAAAAGCTAAGGCCTTTGGCACATCCTCTAGGTTGTCATTGCCTTTTCCAGACAGGCAAAAGAACCCAATCGTACCTTGTTTTCCCTGCTACCTTTCCAATCCCCCGCTATCGGCGAGAACTTAAAGACTTTCAAAACCACCAACAGACCACAAAATTATACATGGACTATAAAGGACTTCCAAGTGACAATGTTAGGATAATATTAACGTACTCTTTTTCACAAAATTTCCAATCGTACTAATTGGCCATGGTTTTCCAATCCTACAATTTGACTTTTGGGCCGAAATGGCCGTGGGAGCTACAGCTTTTCGGAACAAAAAACCTCTTGCCGAGTTAGCCCGAAAGAACTCGAATCCCCCACCTTTATATTTTACTTTTGCCCCAAACCACGGTCGATATCCACCTCTGACCGATGTGGCGGAATAGCTGAGTCTTATTGTGTCAGAAGTTGGTCCTGCGTATCAACTGGGGACATTTAATTGGGACCAGATATGTGCACCCCTGAAGAGAATGACTATGTTTTCCTATTGTACGTTCTACTATTGTACTCCAAAGGCAAACTACCCTGTACCCTGCCCATCCTGTAATGACTGGCACTGTTGTATTTTTAAAAACACAATCCTTTTAACATTTCTTTTTTTACACAAAATGGACAGACTTTACCACTGACTCTACGTGGATGATGAGGGGGTTACAATGGGGAGGAAGGGAATGGAGTAGCAAAGGGGAATCAATTATGGTAATGTTTTTTACCCTTCAGGTTACGATCGCTCCTGTCAAGTCCTCCCCCAGTAGGACCCAACAAGGATGTCATTTCTTCCTTTTTTTTGCAGCCATCAGGGAAGCCCGGAAACCCTTTATTGTCTCTTATTTCTTCCTCTTTATTTTGCTCTTAATAACAGTCATGCCCCCTAATCTGCTCGATCCCGGAGTGTTGGATGTGCCTTTCTTCCCAACCACCATTTTATGAGGCCGTTGGCTCACCCTTTAATTTCCCCTTTGTAAATGCTACTTCAGATACCACATGTCGTTGGATTATAATTCTTCTATTACTATTTCTTCTAATTATTGGTCAGGTTTGTCTGCATAGGCTATGTTCCCTCTAATTATTTTTACAATATTGTATTAATGCCTCTACAGATTTATATATCATCAATGTATGATTTATCTTTTCCTAAATCTCGGATGTCTTCTTCTGTTCAGTTTCATCTGGTATTCATGGGTGGTTGGGTGACTTTGTTTTCTTCCCTCCCCACTCTGTGATGATTTTTCCAATTAATTTTACAGGATATACTTTTTTTATTCCCACCAATGGCTCCATTTGGGCTTGCTCTACAGGAGCCACTTGCCTGCGTCCAAGGAGACATTCTTCAACAACAACGCTCCTTTTGTATCCAGGTCCCACTTGTGCCTAAGATATCTGTTTTTTCACTAACTCTCAATTCATTGATGTCATGGCCCCCTCTCACTTATTTTTATTTTTGAAAGCCAAACGAGAGATCGTTACAGCACTCACTTTGTCGGTCCTTTTGGGCCTGGGGGGCAGCAGGAAGCTTGCCACTGGAATTGCTGGTACCCTCGTGGTTAACGATCAGCAAATTCGCCGCCTTAGCACTGACGTTGATGCTGACCCTCCAGCACATAGAAACCCAAATCCATTGTGGCCCTCCAAGACTCCTTTGAACCTCTCTTTCTGAAGTTGTCTTTGCAAAACAGACGTGGGTTAGATCTTTTGTTTTTGAAAAGCGGGGGATTATGTGTTGCCCCTAAAAGAAGAGTGTTGCTTTTATACAGAGACAGCTCAGGTATTGTACTTGACTCCATGGCAGAAATGGAGCAACTGAGCAAACGCCTTAAAGAACGAGAAAGGGTGGAAAGGCCAAGCAAACACATAGTTGGTATCAAGGTTTGTTTACTCGTTTTTTTCTCCTTGGTTGACTACTTTACTTTCTGCCATCATAAGGCCCCCTTAATTATTCCTCCTTCTTGTTTGTACAATAGGACCATGTGTGCTGGGAAGATTGCTTAAATTCTTAATGAATCGCTTACAAAATTTGGATGATAATGTTTGCTGAAACATCTTGCGTAAAATGGTTCAATTTCTTAGTCCATGTGGTTAAACATTTTCAGGTGATTGATGTCAAACAACCGCTTTTAAATTTCCTTGATAATGAGAGCGACTTAGAGGGGGAACTGGATGCCAAAGAGATGTTTGGTGAGAGTAGAGAGGTTGGAACCGGGAGAAGGGTCCTCCAGCCTGCCTACCTCAACCTGCACTCTGGAGGCATCCGAAAGCCCCTGGTTTTGAATTGCTTTAAGAAAATAAAACAGAGGGATATGTAGCGATCGCTGGCCTGGATTAGAAGCTAGGCCCAAGTACAAGATAAGTTTCGTTTTTCCATAAGTTTCTATTCCTGAATAATTTACAAAGATTTCCCTGTAAATCAGGTGACCATGAAGAAGCTATGTGCAGTATCATGTTTCTGTATATGTGGCAGTAGTTATCTATGCTTATGCTTGGCTCTTTGACCAATAGAATGTTACTTCTTTGTGTAAGCTTCCTAATAAAAGGGGTTGGGACGGAGCAGCAATCTGTGTGCACTCTCCACCCACCTCGAGGACTTCATGGTGTCGAGTTCGTTCTTGAGTCCAGGTGCCCCCGTGCCAACGCACCAACTGGCACCCACTCGCGATCCCTGGGGTCCCCAGGGAGAAGCAAGCCTCCCCCCGGTCCTTGCAGATGGCAAGGACCCCCTCTCCACCAGTGCAGCTAAACACACATCTCCACTCAGGTAAGGTTGGGTGACATGAGAGCATCGGGGCATTCATCCAGAGTATTTTAAATCAAAGGTGCATTTTTTTAAAGATAGATTTTTCCCCTTACTTGACATATTTTTGTAATGAGTATGCTTTTAAAGATAAAGCAATTGTCATTAGTGGATTGGCTGAGACCCAAGAAAGAGTTCAGAAATGACCACCGCCCAAAGATGATGATGTCAAAGAATGATGCTTATGTTAGAAGGAGGAGGAGGTCATACTTCCGGACCGGGAATGGAGGACTGCCTCTGAGCACTCCTGCTAAACGCGGATGGGGCTTCCTGACGGGCGGGATGCTGCCGACCCTCATTTCTCACCCTGAGGGTCGGGGGGGGGGGGGGGGGGGATATTTGGCATTAAACATTCTGGCACCTGCCTGGGCCCCAAGCTGGCCTGTCGGGTCGGCCGGGCAGGGCCAGACAGGAGGAAGATAGCGGCGCGGCGTGGCAGCTGGCGTTTTAAAACCAGCATGGCGGCCCGGCGCTCTCTCGAAGAGAATTGGAGTCAGGGCGGCAGAACGGCAGAGCGGGCGCGGCAGAAACAACGGTGCGCCACAGCCAACGGAGCCAGCGGGAGCCAGCGGAGCAGCGACAAGGGGTAAAAAAAATTGAACTGGGAGGGGGGGCGAGAAGGCTGGAGGAGGTGGTTGACAGCGGTGGAGGACAGCGGCGGTGGTCTGGGTGGCGATCTGCGCGACTGTGGGATTGTGCGACTGGGTGGTTTTTGGTGCCTGTGATAGGAGAGTGATGGTGGGCAACCCAGGAGAGCCGAGTCGGGAACCCAAACTATGAGCTATGAACTAACTATGGGTGAGGCCTTAGGCGCCGGAGGAATCAGAGTTGAAAGATCGTGGGAACGGGGCTGCAGGAAGCCGCAGGGAGGCCGATGCAGCCCTCCCCGGGCCCAACAACAACACCTGGGTTGCCAAATGGACAGAGGATTCTTTCCATCTAGGACAGTGCCATAGACTCGGAGGCCTGGAACATCAGAGGCCCACGCAGAAGGCCAGACCCGGTGTTTGCTGTGCTCGCAATGACTATACTAGTTTATATCCCCCCCCCCCCCCCCACTCACCGTATTTACCAGCTACTTCTACGGGCTATCCGCCCTACCATCTACTAATTTGATTTACCATCTATTGCACACCACACCTCTTAGGCTACAATTCTTATCCACCAGCTGGCTACTTTATCATACTTCCATCAGCCAGCACTTCCATTCGGATATGGACTATTTCCATCAGCCTATCCCCCTGCCTGGACTATCTTCTTGCCAAGACCATCCCCTTAGTGGGAACTGTGGCCACTGATACATCTACAGCTCCCTCTTGACGAACTTGGCCCCTGTCTAATTATGTTTATATACGAGGCTAGACCTTCTACAGCTACGAGATTCCCCCCTCTCGCAGCTATGGCCTCCTGCCCTTTCAAGGGCCCACCTTGAGGACGGGTTTATTAACCCAGAGAGGTGGAGGAAGCGCACTTAAGGGGTTTTTTAATTAAATGTATTTTTTAAAAGTTGTAAGGGGTTATAAGGATGGGGGGGGAGGGTGGTAGGGATGGGGGGGGGGGAACTGGTTTAGGAGGGATGGAAGAGCCAGGCACTTAGGTGTGGTCGAAAGAGGAGGGAGCGGAGTGGGGGAGGAGAGGGAAGATAGCATTCCTAATGCAGGGCAACCTTAATACCAACGGTCGTGGGGAGGGGCAGGTGCGAGGACAGTTTTAAGAGCACGTAGTCGGTTGGGAGACCCGGGTTTTTTTGGTCATCTCCCCGTCTCCGTTTGTACCAACCCCTGCATACTAGGTGGTCAGGATCTACAGACCCAAGGCCTACGAGACTGCTGTTGTGCAATGCGAGGTCCGTTGTCATAAGGCCCCCCTCATCCACGATCTAATTTTGGAGGGGGACCCGGAACCTCGCCGGAATAACCGAGACCTGGTTGGGCCACGAGGGAGGTCTACCCCTTGTGGAAATGTGCCCTCCAGGTTATCGAGCATTTCATTCACCAGCCTCGGGCCCAGGGAAGGGGCGGTGGGGTAGCAGTGATTATCCGGGAAGACTTAGAGCCGAGAGAGTTCACTGTGCCGCAGACATCCGGGTGTGAGTCCCTCGCCGTGAGATGGGGCCCAGGGAGGCAGTTGGGCCTGCTGATAGTATACCTGGCTCCTCGCTATACTTCAGCGGCCCTGCCCGAACTCCTTGAGCTGATCTCATCGGTGGCGGTTGAGACCCCCAAACTTTTAGTGATGGGGATTTTAATCTGCCGTCGATGGGAGAAGCGTCTGAGGGGGTTCGGGAGTTCATGGCTTCCATGACAGCCATGGACCTGACCCAGTTAATTCAGGGCCCTACTCACGAGGGAGGCCACACCCTGGACCTTGTTTTTGTCTCTGGCCAGTGGACGAGTGATCTGGGAATAGGGATTTAGAGACTACTCCCCTGTCATGGTCGGATCACTCACTTTCTCCGCTGGACTTCCCTGGTGCTACCACCCCGCCGCGAGGAGGCGGAACTGGAAGGTATTAGATGGTTTTCCGCCCCAAGCGCCTGATGGAACCGGATAGGTTCCAGACGGAACTTGGGCCACCTCCTGTGGACCTGACCCGCCCCCGAGTGGAGGACCTGGTAGTCGCAATGGAATAGTGCGGCTACCGGGGCCCTAGACCGGGTGGCGCCTTTGCGGCCTCTCCTGCGGGGCGACGAACCAACCCTGGCAGCCCTTGGTTTACCGAGGAGCTAAGGGTGATGAAACGCCACAAGAGACGCCTAGAGAGTCGTATGAGAAGATCCTCCCGCTCCGAATTTGACCGAGCACAGGCACGAGCCTATTTGAAGACGTACCTTGTGGCATTAAGAGCGGCCAAACGTCAACATTGTGCCGCTCTTATTGCATCTGCAGATAACCGCCCTGCCGCCCTGTTTCGGGGTGACCCGTTCCCTCTTGTTTGAGAGACCACGGGAAGCCCCTCTACAGGGCAGAGCAGAGGAGTTTGGGAATTATCTACAGACAAAGTCGCTCAAAATCCGGATGGGATGGACCCCTCTCAGTGGTTCAGTAAGAGACGTATAGCCCGTTGCGAGTCTTTGAGGGACCGCTTTGGGAGGAGTTTGACTCGGTTGCCATCGAGGATTTGGACAGGTTGCGTGGACGTCTGCGACCCACCACATGTTTACCACACGCGCCGCGCGACTGGCTCCTGGGCCTGGTGAACGCCTCGTTGGGTGAGTGGGTCTCTACCGTGCCGACGCCTTGAAAGAGGCGGTGGTGAGGCCCCTGCTCAAGAAGCCTTCCCTGGACCCAACGGACCTAGTCAATTATCGTCCAGTCTCCAACTATTCCTTTTTTAGCGAAAGGTTTGTAGAGAGTGTGGTACAGCACAGCAGTTCCCACGTCACCTGGAGGAAAATGATTTATCTAGATGCCCCCGCGCCAGTCCGGTCTTATCCGACCCGGGCACAGCACGGAGACGGCCCTTGGTCGCATTGGTCGATGATCTCTGGAGGGCCAGAGATAGGGGTTGTTCCTCTATCCTGGTCCTATTAGATCTCGTTCGGCGGCGTTCGATACCATCGACCATGGTATCCTGTTGCAGCTCAAACCGGCTAGAGGGGCTGGGAGTCAGGGGCACCGTTTTACGGTGGTTTGGCTCCTACCCTCTCTGGACGGATATAAAATTAGGGGTCTTGTTTTTTTACGCAACGTGTGTTGACAGGGGAGCAGAGTTTTCGACTCCCCGGTAGAGGCCACTCACATGTGGAGTGCCACAGGGATCGGTGCTCTCAGCCTCTCCTGTTCAACACATATATGAAACCGCTGGCGAGATCATCCGTGGTTTTGGAGTGGGATATCATCTGTATGCTGATGATACTCAGAGCTATACATTTCCACTCCGAACCACCCCAATGAGGCCGTCGAAATGATGTACCCGGTTGTCTGGGAGGTCCGTACGGGTCTGGATGGATGGCAACCGACTAAAACTCCCAACCCTTCCAAGACGGAGTGGCTGTGGCTTCCGGCCTCCCGGTTCAACCAGGTGCTTCCATCTCTGGCCATCGTGGGGCGTCCAACTAGCCCCCATGGAACAGAGGTGCGCAATTTGGGCGCCTCCTGGATACCCGGCTGTCCATGGATAACCATGTAACAGCCGTGGCAAGGGGGGCGTTCCATTCAGGTCCGCCTGATGCGCCAATTGCGCCCCTTATTGAGGCACCGGGATGCCCTACGCACAGTCCACCCACCCCGGGCGCTAGTGACGTCCGTCTCGCCTTGGATTACTGCAATGCTCTCTACATGGGGCTTCCCTTGAGATGCACTCGGAGACTACAGTTGGTCCAGAACGCAGGCCGACCAGTAGCGGGCAGCGGGTGATTAAGGGGGGAGGACTAGATACTCCCCTGTAACACCTCTCTCCTGCGCGAGCTGCACTGGCTGCCTGTGGTCTACCGAGTGCGTTTCAAGGTTTTGATTATGATCTTTAAAGCGCTCCATGGCACAGGGCCTAGTTATATGCAGGATCGCATCCTGCCCCACACATCCCTAACGACCAGTTCGGCTCACATACACAGAGAGGGACTTCTCCGGGGTGCCGTCCGCCAAACAGTGTCGGGGGCGACACCCAGGAGCAGAGCCTTCTCTGTGATGGGCCCAGCCCTATGGAATGACCTCCCCCGTGACATCAGGATTACTCTTTCCGATCTCCGCTCCTTCCGTGTACAGCTGAAGACCCACCTCTTTCAATTATCCGCCTGGCTCAATCGCAATCGTAATTTTCCCATTTCCCTCCAAACTGTTTTTTAAATTGTTTTTAAATATTAATTTTTTTATTGGGTTAGTACAATTGGGGTATTTTAAAGCTGATTTTTAACTGTCTATTGATGTAATTTGCTTCCTCCTCCGTGTATGTATGTGTGTTGTGTATGTATGCACGTTTGGTGCTGTTATATATATTTTTATGTTTTATGCTCCATTGTACGCCGCCCCGAGTCCTATTTGGAAAAAGGGAGCGGCTAATAAATCCAAATTTATTATTATTATTATTATTATTATTATTATAAGACTGACTCAAACTTTTACCTATATTCCACTTCACTTGCATCTTGACAAAGGAAAAAGTATTGGTGGATTGGAATGCAAGGGTGTGGGGGATGGCAAGCATTGCCAGTTCCCATAATGACATTGCTCCCCCCCCTCAAGGACACCCAGAGCAGATGTCACAGCATGGCTGCTAGTTCCCATAACAAAATGAACAGAAGTGATTAGTGGATGTAATGGACTGTGAGTGGCCCATGGGGGACCTTTGCATGGTTTTGTGCAGGAAGCACAGAGCTGGTTTTGCTTCTTCTGTGCCAATGTGGATTTATTCAGTAAAATTATACTCTTTGTAAAATAAAGTGTTTTTTTTTTTATTCGCACAACTGGACAGTTGACAGATAAGGGGTCTGGAGTCTAAATTGTATCATTGAAAGCACTAGATATGTCTAGTGTACATAATTTGAACAATTAAAAATATTTGCTTTCATTTTAATTATCAAAAGTAAAGGAAACACAAAAGGGAGATCATAGATGATGTAAAAGGAATAAAAATACTGAAGCTACTTGATTTGATAGTAAATATGAGAATTAAAATGAATAAAAGCAGGAGTGTATCCCACAGCTGTCACTCTAGTAGAAATTTGAGTGGGAGTCCCCAGGGAATAGCATTAATCCATTTAATACTGGATGTTAACATTGGAAGGGGTGGCACAACCTAGGATGGATGGGATCGGCATAATTTGTTGACCATGAAATGTCGAAGGAAAATCTATAATAGAAGTCTTACTTTCTGTTTTCTCAGATACTGAAAAAATGCACAAAGTGCCCGAATGATCAATATCCAACGGAGAACCGAGTCCAATGTATCCCCAAAAGAATAACCTTCCTATCCTATGAAGAACATCTGGGCATCATCTTGGTCTCCTTTGCCATACTCTTGTTCTTAACTACTGGTCTTGTTTTAATAATATTCCTTAAATACCTTGAAACTCCCATTGTCAAAGCAACAACAACCCCAAACTCTCCTATATCCTCCTGGTTTCCCTCTTGCTGTGCTCCTTGTCCTCCTTTTTTCTTCATTGGTCGTTCCAAGAAAAGCCACCTGCCCTTCTCCGTCAAACGGTGTTCAGCATTGTCTTCTCAGTAACTGTATCTTCTGTCTTGGCCAAAATAAAATCACAGGGGTGTTCACCTTCCTGGGCTCAAACCTAGGGAACAGGTTTGAGAGGATGGTTTGCAAAGAGATTGGACAACTCTATCATTCTTTCTTGCTCCACTGGCTGTTATCAAATTTTAATCTGTGCCTTATGGCTGGGAATTTCTCCACCATTCCCTGAATCTGACCTGCATTCCCACTCTGGAAAGATCATTCTTCAATGCAATGAAGGTTCTGTCATCATGTTTTATTTTGTTCTCAGTTACATGGGTTTCCTAGCTGCCATTTGTTTTCATGATAGCTTTCCTGGGCCAGAAAATTGCCTGGGGTCTTCAATGAAGCCAAGCTGATCACAATCAGCATGCTGGTCTTTCTGCAGTGTTTGGATCTTCTTTTGTGCCCATTTACCTGTCCACTAAAGGAAAGTCCATGGTGGTCGTGCAGGTCTTCTCCATCTTGGCCTCGAGTGCTGGTCTGCTGATCTGCATCTCTTCCCCAAGTGCTACATTATCATCCTGAGAACCAGATCTAAACACTAAGGAACATTTAATGATAAAAATAGGGATATGATCGTGAAATTGTTTCTTAGGCTCATATCATGTAATTTTTCATTGCAGTTATTATTGTGTTTATATGCTTGTTTGCATCTGTTTGATAATAAAGTTTACCTAAAAATGGAAGGATATAAAATATGAAGAGTATAAGACTGTTCAAATTAAAAACCAGGATAACCTTCAAACAATAAAAAAAATGAATTAATAATTTTCATGCAATCATGGAAGGACAAATAAGAAATGGTATCCACATCCACATCCACCAGCTGCAAAAGGGATAAGACAGTAGAATAGAATAACAGCATTAGAAGGGACCTTGGACATCTTCTAATCCAACCCAAATGCCTAGGCAGGAAACCCTACACCACTTCAGACAAATGGTTCTCCAACAACATTCTTAAAAACTTCCACTGTTGAAGCATTTACAACTTCTGGAGGCAAATTGTAACATAGTTTAATTGTTCTAACTGTCAGGAAATTTCTCTTTAGATCTAAGTCTCTCCTTGATTAGTTTCCACCCATTGCTTCTTGTCCTAGCCCCCCAGGTGCCTTGGAGAATAGTTTTTTCCACCCTCTTCTTTGTGGCAGCCCCTGAGATATTGGAACATTGCTATCCATGTCTCCCCTAGTCCTCCTTTTCACAAAAAACGGAATGTTTTCCTAAGGTGAAATGAATAGAGAAATCTAAGTATGCCTGAACATCTGAACATGGTCTCTTTATCTGTATGACTTGATCTCAAAAGTAGGTAAGGGCAGTTAACCTGGATGTTAAGAACATGTTGTTGTTGTTGTTAGTTGCAGAGTCATGTCTGACCCATCATGACCCCCTGGACAATGTTCCTCCAGGACTTCCTGTCCTCTACCAACTACTGGAGTCCATTTTAAGCTCATACCGACTGCTATGGTGACTCCATCCAGCCACCTCATTCTCTGTCATCATTCTCATAACAAGAACATGTAATTGACCCCCAAGTTGAATGACCTACCCTTGTTATTCCAGAAGGTGTTAGATGATGTTTTGAACATTTTGGGACCTCAGAGTTCTATGACCTTGGTGTAGGTTCATCAGTGTTCCAACACCCTTTCTGAACATGTCCCCAAAGAAATGACCCCACTGCCAAACAGCAAGGCTCAAAACCTGTTGGGAAGTCATGATGCAGGAAGGAAAGAAGAAAACAGAGACTGAGGACAGATTGATCTTTTATCCAAAGAAGCCACATGTTCCCAAATGGAATCTCTCAGCCTTGTACCATATGAAGGGCAAGAGTATCTATGACAGAAAATGGGAGGAGGGCATCCCTGAGGATTTACAATTCAGAACAGTTTGGGAGCTGTAGGGAGAACCCACCCCACCTTCCCCAGAAGGTGCCTGGATGCCAACTGCCTTTGATGCATCCAAACATAGGGAAAGGGTAGGATCTGATGCCCAAAGAGGGGAGAAGGAAAACTGATGGTTGGTTCTCTGATTTTTCCTCCATTCCTTAAAGAAACAGTTCTAAGAAGATGAGAGAAAGGAAAAAAAATATACCTCCTTTGCTATTTTAGTCATGGTTGAAACACCAGAAGGCAGAACAAGAAGTAAATGGGTGTTAGGTTATTAAAGAGAGATCCAATATAGAAGTAAGGAGGAATTTCTTGACAATGAGAACAATTAATCAATGAAACAGCTTGCCTCTCAGAGTTGTGAATGCTCCAATTACTGAAGGTTTTCAAAACTAAACCTGGGCAACAATTTCCCTGGGATGGAATAAGATACAATGCCTTGAGCAGGGTATCTAGCAGGGACTAGAAGACCTCTGAGGTCACTTCCTGCCTTATTTGATATCATGGTCTATGTTCTATGATAAAGAGAACCAGCTCATGATATTGCTGATCCCTCATGTAAATGTACATCGTGTACAAGTTATTATGATAACATCATGTGCAGGTCAGTATCGTAGGATACTTCGTGCTGTTATTCTTCCATGGACCAACAAAGGAGACTCAAAGGTTTGGCTCAAATTTTCTTTTCAAATACTTTCAGAGTTGGCTTGAATTACATATCAAGCATCCATCAATCCTAAGAAGGTTACCCAATTAAATCAGAATTCCTACTATAACTGTTAGGTTTCTGGGTAATGCACCCATAGCAAATCCAATCAATCTGCTGGTCAGCTTCAGGGGGTGACAATAACACTTTCTTAGTAAAGGATCCAAGTGGTGGTACTAAACAATGGACTCTGGCCTTCTTGAAAAGTCTTGCTTGAAACCAATTCTCACCAGGTTTCTCAAGAATAAAATATCAGTCAGTCCATTTTCATTCTGGATTCTAAAACTCACCTCATCTGTCCCTGGCCCAGAAATTGTAATGGGTTTAAAAATGAAAATGAACTACACAGAGGATTTCTTTCAGTTTCAAGCTACAAAGAGTGTCCTTTAAACGTGGAGCTGGTGATAACACAGTCAGTAGTACAGATGGTTCATATTGAGTCCAGACTGACGGGAATCTGAGTGTTACCACCAACAAAATATTGTAATAACCAGACAACTAAATAACAACTCTGCACACAACAACCTCTCTTCTAGGAAAGAACTGACCACTAGGACAATATCACCAGATAATAATTGGCCAATACAATAAGGGAGGCGTAAGATGCCGTTATCTCTTTTATTCACGTACATGGTCCTGAACATGATCATGGACCTCTTTTGGACTGATCTTCTAGTTACCACTTATATTTCGACATATTTGATAAAAATAAATCCTGGGCAATTTTCTAAGTTTGAGAAATTGGTTTTCCTGGAGAGCAGGCAGACCTCTGTAGAGCCCTCTGGTAAGAAAGTGGGGAACACACAACACACTGATTTAGCCATAAAGACTGGCAGCAAGAATGGTTAGTCAATAACGCAAGAAGAATGCACCAGCATGTGTGGCCTTAGATGGGAATCCTAACCGGAAGCTACAGGAGCCTCTGCCAGGGTACTTCCCTTTGAAGTTGACTGTCCTGGATCTTATCAAGAGAGCAGGATTCCCTCTTTGAAAGAAAGGATCACAAAGAGACATGGGAGGGAGTATTATGAAGACCATTAAATCCCTCACAGCTTCCAGGCGCCAAGACAGAACTTTGATGGCACCTTCAATGACCATAGTCCAGGGTCACAAGGCAAAACATGGATAGACTTTTAATCCCAGATCCAAAACTCTCACATTGATGACCTAATCCCAGATCCAAAACTCTCACATAACCTCTACAAACAGCTCCCCGTGGATGTTAAAGAGCAGATGGGAAAGAACTGCCCCAATGAAATCATCAGGTTGAGTTCTGCCCCCAATAACCGTCAACTATGGAAGCATCAGAACCACAGAAAACCAATGCCAAAACTCCTGCTCTTCAGTCAGTTGGACAACATGCAAGTATTCATCTTCCAATTATGCTAAGGTCATCCAAGATCATAGACTGTCCACTTTCTTGGACATAAAAAACCGAATCCCAGATAATGTAGCTGGTTGAGACCCCCAGTCACTACCATGGAGTGTCCTGGGTGTTGCCTAGCCAGAAGCTGTAGGAGCTTCTTCCAAGGGATTACTTTGAGGTTTCCTCTCCTACATCCTGCAGGGAGAGAAGAAACTCCCCGTGGTATTGAGGAGAGCATGAAAGGTCTGTAACATGACTATCCAGCTGTGCTCTAATCTGGATAAAATTATTATTCTGTCATTATTAGCCATTATGTACACTGAGACTTTCTACACTGGAGACATATTCCTTGTGTGTTTAGTCCCCATTTGGACAAATAAATGATTCTCTTCTCTCTTCCCTTCCCTTCCCTTCCACCCTGCCCCGTCGCGTCCCATCTCATCCCACCGCACCCCACCCCATTCCATTCCATTCTATTCATTTTCTATATTCTATTCATTTACTATTCTATTCTATCCTATCCTGTACTATGCTATGCTATGCTATGCTATGCTATTTTATTCTTGTATTGGTGTGGAATTAACTTAGAATTTAAGACTTACATTCTGTTAAATATAAAGGTGTCTACTAGTTATACTAGTACATTATTTCATTATTTTACTCCCTTGATTGCTTTTCATTTCATTATCTTATGGATTTACTCTCATGACTTCTTGAATGGCTTTTAGCTCATGCATGCTCCTAAGAAATACAAACAGCTCAAAGTGAATTACACACAAATACGTTGGTAATTGAAACAGCTGTCGGTTGTGGGGCTTTCCTTCTTTCCTTTGTCTCAAGAGCCCCATGACCCACCAAGTGTGATGGGATTCCCCAGAGGGGAGAGTCACATGGAAACAATCTGATGTAATGCCTCAGCCTCCCTCCATATTCCAAGCAGTTACCAAGGCAATGGACAGGTCATCCAACAATGGAGATGAGTATTATTGGCATTTAATAGTACCGAAGACCAAGAATGGGGGAGACCTTGCCCAATCATCCCTGTTAATGTTGAAAACCATAGAAGAGAAGATGCCATCCAAAAGGGCATCAGAACTCTTTCACCTGGGGGATTTAACTTTCATCCTCCAACCTCAATTTCATAGCACGTCCCAGCAGGAAGTACCACAACCACTACAGAACAGAGTCTCCAGGGTTGTGGAGTTTCCACTAACTTGCTGTCCTCCAGCTGCCCCTCTGCACATGGAGCTCTGGAAGAACTTCAAAGTCCACAGATAATTTGCTTCTTACTGTAATTATCATCATCCCGGTCTCTGTGACCTCTTCTGCTCCTTCTCCTTTGCCTGCCTTTGTTGTAAACATCAAACTGAAGCAATGTGGAAGGGATCTTGCATCAGAAAAGGATAAATGAGTGTATTCATGCTGAGTGTTTTGCACAAGACTGAAAACAGGCAGAGGCTGTGCTGTTGAATGTGCCTTTCTCTCCTTTCCAGAAGAAGCTCAGTTTGCCTCCGTCTGAATCAGACATTTCCACTGATATATCCATTCTGAGAGAGTGCTTTGAATTTGTCTTAGAGTTTAGAAACAAATAACTGGTTGATTCAAGGAGGAATGGACCTTGTGCTTCTTCTTCTGATGTTGATGCTTTTGCTGACCCATAGAAACTCTGGGAGGCTCAGAACCAAATGCCCTCCGACTTTGAAGCAGTGGGACCGAGAAAATCCACGGAACTATTACAGGCCAGGAGACCATCTCATCAGCTTGGTTGTCACTGCAACAAAAACTTTGCTTCAACCATTACATTTAAATGGGTCTCGTTTTATTTCTTCTCATACGTAAGATATTCAATGGTGGACTTACATTCCATCCATTTGCATTTCTTCTTCCTTTCTTCTTTCACTTATTCCAAACTCGTAGGACTTGTACGTTCTTGGATCATTTTGATTTATAGTAATCTCCTCCTTTGCCTTATTTTGTGCTAGAGACTTCATGCATTGATGGGGCAGGGAACAAAACAGTAAAAGATCATGAGAAAGAGCCACAAAAGTCCAGATGATTTTTATCTCCTCTTTCAGTCCTGAATTCATCCATTGAACACTGACTTTTATGTGATGTACAAAGGGTTGTAGTTGCCTCTGCTAATCCATATTAAATGCCTGCTCCTTATAGGAATAAGAATTATTTGTTTTTAGAATACTTTTCTGGGTCAACTATTCTTCCATGTTCTTCCTTTTATGTTGGTTCTACTTGAATGATGGAATGGTTTTGATCCTGTTTATGAGGCAGGTGACAATTAATAACAGTAAATGTTATGTATATTTACAATTTTAACGCTGGTGGTGTCAGGCCTGCAGGAGGATTATCTCCATCCCATCTTCTCAACATGAAAAATAAATAGTGATAAGTAACCAGCACTTGCCTCTGTTTTGGGATCAGTATTGACTGAAAAGTCATATGTTTGTGGAGACAAATATTTATAGGTATATAGATCGATCAATAGATAGCAATAACAATAGCATTTAGATTTATGTATATTCCACCCATAATACTTTGTAACTCTCTCTGTAAAGTGGTTTACAGAATCAGCATATTGCTCCCCAAAATCTGAGTCCTCATTTTACCAACCTTGGAAGGTTGAGTCAACCTTGAACTGATTAGGCTCAAACTCCTGGCTGCGGGCAGAGTTAGTCTGCAGAACTGCATTCTAACCATTGGGCCACCACAGCTTAGAGATAGATGGATAGATTGATAGATGGATAGATGGATGGATGGATAGATGGATAGATAGATAGATAGATAGATAGATAGATAGATAGATAGATAGATAGATAGATAGATAGATAGATAGATGATAGATAGATGATAGATAGATGATAGATAGATGATAGATAGATGATAGATAGATGATAGATAGATGATAGATAGATGATAGATAGATGATAGATAGATGATAGATAGATGATAGATAGATGATAGATAGATGATAGATAGATGATAGATAGAGATAGAGATATACAGACAGACAGATATTTACTGTTTGTGGTGATGATAACATAAACGTTCTTTTACAGTATATTATCTTCTGATCAATCAAGAATCCTATGCTTCATTTTTGCCATTCAAATGGTGAATAAGAATCCCCAACTCCTGCACAATCTCACAATTGGCTACACCATCCACGACAACTACTTGGACACCCTTGTCACTTCAGATGCCTTGATGGACATGCTCTCGACGGGAGAAGCCAATGTTCCCAACTACAGCTGTGGAATGAAGGACAACATTTTGACTCTTGTCGATGGAGCTGAAAATGATATTTCCACCCAGATGTCAACACTAGTAGGCACCTACAAAGTCCCACAGGTTTGTGTGTGTTTCTCTATCTGGTAAGTGAGTAGAATACAATACAATAGTAGAGTTGGAAGGGACCTTGGAGGCCTTCTAGTCCAACCCCCTGCCTAGGCAGGAAACCCTATACCGTTTCAGGCAAATGGCTATCCAACATCTTCTTAAAGACTTCCAGTGTTGGGGCATTCACAACCTCTGGAGGCAAGCTGTTCCACTGATTAATTGTTCTAACTGTCAGGAAGTTTCTCCTCAGTTCTAAGTTGCTTCTCTCCTTGATTAGTTTCCACCCATTGCTTCTTGTTCTACCCTCAGGTGCCTTGGAGAATAGTTTGACTCCCTCTTCTTTGTTGCAACCCCTGAGATATTGGAACAATGCTATCATGTCTCCCCTAGTCCTTCTTTCTCTTAAGCTAGACATACCCAGTTCCTGCAACCATTCATGGTTGTGGGTGAGGTGAACCGATGTCATAGAGAACCAGATCTTTGCCACCATTTCAAATCATATTTTCTCTATGGAATTTGAGAACCTTTTTCATAATGACCTGTCAACTTGTAAAGCATTTCCATATCTGTTATCGAGTTTCCATGGGAGAAAAGGGGGCAACACATTCCATGCATACCTTCAGCTAGAATCAGATCTCAGATTACCACAGCAGGCTTGTGAGGCATGGAATTCTACAACCTGCTAGAGCACCTTGTTGGATAATGTGATTTATGACATAGACTGAGATCAGGGGGGAAACAGGGGCAAAGCCACAACTTATGTGAGGTCAGGTCTGACACCGCTCAGGCATTGCTGAAATGTTCTTCCTAATAAATGTCTGGATTTCTTTTGAAACTTGGCTCTAGGGTCATAAATTAATTAGGGCATTTTCAGAAACCTGACATGGCCATTGTTGGTGCCATGGTTGGGGATTCGGATACACAGTGGGGATGAGGCAATGATCCTAGCAGCCATATCCTCCATAACACCATCCCCATTATTTGGGGATTTTTGTTGCACAGTTGTGAATGTGAGGATATGATTGGAAGCTCATTTTTATACATTCTTTATTCATATTATTTTACTTATTTTCTTTCTTTAATTTCTTATTATATAAGGTTTTATTAATGTTCTGTGTTTTATATTTTTAATAATGTGTTTTCCCCAAAATAAGACAGGGTGTTATTTTCTTTTGACCCCTGAAATAAGCACTTGTCCTTATTTTTGGAGAGGTCTTATTATTTTTGAGGTGCAGGAGGTGGGGAGTGTGGTTACCTCATGACTGCTGCAATATTTTTTAGGGAGGACTTATTTTTTGGGAAGGGCTTATTTTCAGGGAAACAGAGTTGTGATATAGCTTAATGACTAATCCAGAATAAAGTGTTCTAATATCTTCTGTTAAACACAGGAAATCCAAGCAGTTCAAATGAATATATACATTTATTTTAAGCTAAAGCTCTCTACAAGAATCTGAACTACTAATGGTCAAAGCAAATTGGTGGTAGATAAGAATCAATGGAATTCACAGTGGATTGAACTTAGATCTCTTGTGGGTGTGAAGAAATTCAAGATTGATGATACATTTGACTCCCCCTCATGTTCAGCCTGGTCATTTTCTACTTGTTCATTTGAAACAAGTAGCATTTATTTAAAGTTTATATTTTGGTTTCAATCTTACCCCACATGTAACCCAGCAATCTTCATTGTTTTTCTAGATCAGTTATGGATTTGTTTCAGAGGCTCTGAGTGACAAAAGTCAATTCCCCTTTTTCTACCGGATGGCCCCCAAAGAAGGGGTCCACTACCCAGCCATTGTCCAAGTGCTCCTCCATTTCAGATGGACCTTGATTGGCCTCTTTGCTCCAGAAACAGAAGAGGGAGAGAATATCATGAGAACTTTCAGTCCTGTGCTGGTCAGAAATGGAATTTGTGTAGTCATATCACAACAATTCATAATGACTGGAGTTACAGCATACATCAGGGAAGCCATCTCTAAGTGGAGACAAGTCAATGTCTTTGTTTATTTTATAAAATACGGTACCATCATTGACAGAATTTTCCCTGTTCACTTAGCTCTTGAAGGTTTACCAGGATCCATCCAAGGGAAGGTCTGGATCATCTCAACCTGTAAGGAATTAAAACTGAAAAGACACAGGTTTTACAAATACGTCCATAGTATTTGGACCTTTACTTTCCAGGAAAAAAGCAGGCCCAAAGATTATGCCTCTGAGCCCTATCTAATTATTCAACACAAGTATGCAGATCAGTCTTTTCACTGTTCTTTTTCAAAGCATGCCTTTTCGGTCAAAAGCCGGAGAAGTGGAGACGGAAGACAAAGGGAAAAGTATCCGGATGCGAAATGACCACCATGTTTACACTGTGGTTAAGACTCTGGCCCATGCCTTGAATGCTGCCTATTCCTCCAGATTTAGGAGAAGGAAGGATGGTGAAGAGAGGTCGGTGGCCACAAGACTGCAGCCATGGCAGGTATGGGGTCCGAATCAGAATCCATCCAACTTCGTTCTAATGAAAGTTAGAACAATTGATCAATGGAACAACTTGCTTCCAGAAGTTCCTGAAGACTGTAAAGGTTTCAAATTGTCTTGTAACTGTGTTGTTTGTCTATCATGGATCACCCACAGCTTATGAAGGCAAGCTATTCCATTGGTTAATTGGTCTCACCCTTAAGAAATGTGTTTTCTTAGCCCTAGGCTGCTTCTCTCTTTGGTTTAGTTTCCATCCATCGTTTCTTGTCATGCCTTTTGGTGCTTTGGAAAATAGAATCATTTTTGTAGTAGCCCCTCAAGTTTCCTGACAGAACAATTAATCAGCGGAACAACTTTTCTCCAGAAATTGTGAATGCACCAATACTGGATGTTTTTAAGAAGATGTTGGATAACCATTTGTCTGAAGTGGTGTAGGGTTTTCTGCCTAGGCAGGGGGTTGGACTAGAAGCTCTCCAAGGTCCCTTCCAATTCTGTATATTCTGTTCTGTTCTGTTCTGTTCTGTTCTGTTCTATTCTATTCTATTCTATTCTATTCTATTCTATTCTATTCTATTCTATTCTATTCTATTCTATTCTATTCTATTCTATTCATTCCATTCCATTCCATTCCATTCCATTCCATTCCATTCCATTCCTTTCCCATCCCATTCTATTCTATTCTATTCTATTCTATTCTATTCTATTCTATTCTAGTTCTTTTTTTAAAAGTCCAAGGCAGATGGAGGGGAATCTTCTCTACCTCCTTATGGTACAAAAGCCAAGATCTTTTGCCAGTTGAATTTCAAAAGCTCAGAAGAAAAACCTCTGTCCGGGTGACCAACCCAGATTGGATCCTGTAACATTATCCTGGGACATATATATATTTGCCCTCATTTAAAAAAAGGATCTTACCTAATTTTCAGCATGTCAAATGAATTGGTAGAAGATCTAGACATTCAGATTTTCAAGATTATCTTAATATAGCCTGCCAATACAGTAGAGTAGAATAACAGAGTTGGAAGGGACCTTGGAGGTTTCTTAATGCAACCTCCTGTTTAGGCAGGAAACCCTACACCACTTCAGACAAAGGGCTATCCAGTCTCTTCTAAACATTTCCAGTGTTGGAGCATTCACAACTTCTGGAGGCAAGTTGTTTCACTGATTAATGATTCTCACTGTCAGGAAATTTCTCCTCAGTTCTAAGTTGCTTCTCTCCTTGATTAGTTCCCACCCATTGCTTCTTGTTCTGCCTTCAGATGCTTTGGAGAATAGTTTGACTCCCTCTTCTTTGGGGCAACCCCTGAGATATTGGAACACTGCTATCATGTCTCCCCTAGTCCTTCTTTCTATTAAACTAGACATACCCAGTTCCAGCAACCGTTCTTCAAATGTTTTATCCTCAGGTCCCCTAATCATTTTTGTTGCTCTTATCTTCACTCTTTTTAGAGTCTCTCAACATCTTATTTACATCGTGGTGACCAAAACTGAATGCTGTATTTCAAGTGTGGCCTTACCAAGGCATTATAAAGTGGTATTAACACTTCACGTGATCTTGAGTCTATCCCTCTGTTGATGCAGCCTGGAACTGTGTTGGCTCTTTTGGCAGCTGCTGCACACTGCTGGCTCCTATTTAAATGGTTGTCCAATAGGACTCCAAGATCCCTCTCACAGTCACCACTATTGAGCAGGGTACCACATATACTGTACCTGTGCATTTGGTTTTTCTTGCCTAAATGCAGAACTTTACTTTTTTCACCATTGAATTTCATTTTGTTAGATAGCACCCAATGTTCAAGTCAGTCAAGATCCTTCTGTATCTTCAGCCTATCTTCCAGAGTGTTGGTGTGGTCTGCAAATTTGATGACAGTTGGCTCATCTGATCATGTTTCCCATCTGATTTACCTGAGAGAAGATTTTCCTTACAACTTTTTTCTTGACGAATCTATGATGTCTTGTAATCACTTTGTGGTTTTTCTGTGAATTTAATAATGCTCCTGTCAGGCCTGCAGTTTTCTTTTGGATCTTTGGCCTGCCACACTTTCTATAATTCTACTATGCAGTTTTCTATTATGGGAAAATTGGGGTGGGGGGGTTGTACGGTGTTACTTACTGTGTAGCCATAACAAAATTATTTCTAGAAAGCCAAGGTCATCCTTTGTCTTTGCACCTCTGCACCTGACCGGAACTGGATGGCTGGAATTGCCAGCATGGCAGTGGAAGATTGGACCATGTGATGGACTTGTGGGTATGGGGGCAAGATCTTAAACTTTCAACTAGTTGGGGAAAAACCGGGAAGCTTTGAAATTCAGGTTTTCCCAGATGTGCCAACATGGCTCTCTTAATAAATTGGAACTTTGAGCAATACTTTGCCTTGGACTCTGATTTATTTTTGGATGCTATTTGGAACCCTGACAGCTCTCTTTATTGGTTTGTTTGTTTCATGTATTTGTGCCCTGTTTTAGAATGTTCTCATAATTGACACATTTATTAGTTATGTTTTGTCATTATATACTTTGTCAATATACAATTTTGTTGATTTTGCCAAACCTTTTTCATTCACTTTTGAAGACAATGGTAACCTTTGTTGTTTCAAATTATTTTCAAGTTAGATACTTGTAGAAGAAATATTCAAATGTGAAAAGACTGTGTGGGAAGGTTTCTGCTCTTAAAAGTCGTGGATTTTTCCATTCTAGTTCCATCCCTTTCTGGAGAAGAATGAATTATGCAACCTTTCCCTGCTGAAACTGTACTTGGATGAAAATGGAGATGTAGCTGCAGATCTGAACATCATAAGCTGGCTGGTTCTCCCTAAGGAGGATCCCATCAAAGAGCAACTGGGGAGTTTTGGAAGACAGAGACTTATTGTCAACCAAGATGCTCTTTCTCAGTTAAAGCTTCTCAACAAGGTGGGGAAAATATTGGTCCCTTTTTCTTTTTTCCAAAAGGACTATTTCAATTTAGTGAAGCCTAGTAAAGATTAGTAGATACAAAATTTTTTAAAAGAGATATACGAGCGCAAGAGAGAAAGAGAGATAAAAGGTTGACCAAAAAATCAATAAATGATGGAAAAACTATATGAAAAAAAATAGTGAAGCCTAGTCATCAAGGTGAGAAGTATGGGGAGAAGAAACCTTATAGTATCTTAGACGGATTGTGTGTGTGTGTGTGTGTGTGTGTCTGTGTGTCTGTCTGTGTGTCTGTCTGTGTCTCTCTCTCTCTCTGTGTGTGTGTATGTGTGTGTGTGTGTTATATTTGTGCTGATAAATAAATAAAGGGAGACTAGTATGGATCCATTTCAAGCTATTTAGCTCTCATCAGCTAGCCATACCCTTACTGGGATTCGAACCTGGGCTGTATTACATATTAGGCAGTTATATTAGCCACTAAGCCACAGGCTCTCCTCCTTTTATCAGCTGAGCCAGGGAAATAGGTATGTATTTGTGTTACAACCCCTGGTATGCCCAAATATGGGAGGAAGCTCACTACTCCCTCTTTCTGTCCTTCGGCTCATCACAGAAAACCATCCAGGCAGAAACCCATATTTTTATTTTTAATGTTGCCTTTTTATATTTGTGTTGTATTTGTGCTGATAAATATACATATATTTATCAGCACAATAATACAGTCCGATGTATGTGGTGGGGCACACCTGCCCCACCACATACATCAGACAAACCAACAGAAGAATAAAGGCACACATTGAAGAACACAAAAACTCAGTCAGAAAGGAGGAACCAACTTCTTCCCTGGTCCAACACCTCAAAGCCACAGGACATGATATAGACTTTAAAAAAAGACCAGAACTATTGCCAAAATTGAACACTTTAACAACAGAATAATCAGAGAAGCTATTGAGATAGAAAAACGACCACACAGCATGAATAAACGAGATGATACCTCCCGCCTACCCACCATTTGGAAACCCGCCCTCACTGACAAACGAGTCCCTAACACTAAGAATGATACCAGATCCACACTCACTAAAACCATACAGGATGTCACTATCACACATCCACGCAAAAAGCAAGCCCAAACCCACACCGATAATGACCACAAACCAGAAGCCGGACCACAAACCAGAAGCCAGACCACAGCTGCATTATTAGCCACTTTAAACCCCTCCAATCCATACATGAAGCAAACTGATGCCCACCACGGAGATGTGGCACGACCACAAACGCGAAGCCAAACAACAGTAAAGCAGCTCACCAGCTCAAATCCCTCTGCAACTCAGACTAACACAAGCACAACCAGGCCCCCACCCAAACAGAACACGCCCCCATCCAATCAGAGCACAGACAAACTCCCATCCAATCAGAGCACAGCCAAGCCCCCTACCAATCAGAATACACCTCCACCCAATCAGAATGCAGCCAAGCTCCCACCCAATCAGCACAAACCCCCACTGGCAGTTAAAAGGAGGAACCGGCTGAGATCTCACATTGCTCCTGGAAGCACCAAGCCGGAAGCACCAAGCCGGAAGCACCAAGCCGGAAGCACCAGCCTGAAGATGATGAATGAGACTTCATCGAAACGTCGTGAAGATACTTCCAATTCTACATGGGAGAAAACCCGAACAACCAAAGACATACATACAAACACCCGCAAAAACCTCAGAAAACATAAGAGGAAATGTAGTTTTCTGTAGTAATGTATGTACAACACATATGTGAACAGGATTGCACCCTTATTCGAACATGTTCTAAAGTTGTGCACCACTGATGAATTATGTTCAGATATGTAAAAGCATCTGTTTCCATCTTCTCCAGGTTTCTTGTGAAGGAGACACAGTGTTTTCCCTTAATGTCAATACAATACAATACAATACAATAGTAGAGTTGGAAGGGACCTTGGAGGTCTTCTAGTCCAACCCTCTGCCTAGGCAGGAAACCCTATACCGTTTCAGACAAATGGCTATCCAACATCTTCTTAAAGACTTCCAGTGTTGGGGCATTCACAACTTCTGGAGGCAAGCTGTTCCACCGATTAATTGTTCTAACTGTCAGGAAATTTCTCCTCAGTTCTAAGATGCTTCTCTCCTTGATTAGCTTCCACCCATTGCTTCTTGTTCTACCCCCAGGTGCTTTGGAGAATAGTTTGACTCCCTCTTCATTGTGGCAGCCCCTGAGATATTGGAAGACTGCTCTCATGTCTCCCCTGGTCCTTCTTTCTATTAAACTAGACATACCCAGTTCCTGCAACCGTTCTTCATATGCTTTAGTCTCCAGTCCCCTAATCATCTTTGTTGCTCTTCTCTGCACTCTTTCTAGAGTCTCCACATCTTTTTTACATCGTGGCGACCAGAACTGAATGCAGTATTCCAAGTGTGGCCTTACAAAGGCATTATAAAGTGGTATTAACACTTCACGTGATCTTGATTCTATCCCTCTGTTGATGCAGCCTAGAAGTGTGTTGGCTTTTTTGGCAGCTGCTGCACACTGCTGGCTCATATTTAAATGGTTGTCCACTAGAACTCCAAGATCCCTCTCACAGTTACTACTACTGAGCACGGTACCACCTATACTGTACCTGTGCATTCCGTTTTTGTTGCCTAAATGTAGAACCTTACTCTTTTCACCATTGAATTTCATTTTATTAGATAGTGCCCAATGTTCAAGTTTGTCAAGATCCTTCTGTATCTTAAGCCCACCTAATGTACCACAAGCAAAAGGAGGAACTAATTAAAGAATCTACCAGTAGTTGTATTTCTTAAAACTGTTTTGAACTAGTTTAAGGTGTTTCATTTACATGAAGTTGAGACACTAATGTTCACACTGAACTCCAATTTCCATGGATGGTTGGTCCTAAGATGTTTTCATCAGCACTCCTTGTTTTTCTGTTTAGTCTCTGCCTGAGTCCAAATGCGTGGAAAAATGTCAGCCTGGATTTGTCAAGAAGGCTCGAGAAGGAGAGCCAGTTTGCTGCTACGACTGTGTTCTTTGTCCAGAGGGGACCATCTCCACTCAGGAAGGTGGGTGAAACTGGATTTATCCAGAGCATTTGGATCAATGTGTCAGACCTGCCACAACTTTATTTAAGTTTAAGTATATAAAGTGTATTGCAGTAATGCAAAGCCAGAACTGAGAATTGCATGCCAAAATCCCTAAATTCTACATTTCCCTTTCTTATCTATCTCACCTTCTCTACCCCAGCATAGCCAATCAAGTTCAGGCAAGATATTTTCATAAAGATTGGTCCAAGCATAGGCTGGTATGCAGCTCCTTCCTTCTTCCAGCTGGATGACCTTGAAGCAGCATCTCGAGTAAATACAACATACACTTTCATTTTCCTCCCTATATCATAAACAAACAGCTAAGATAATGATTAATGGAGACCTGAGAGAGTCCATTGAAATAAAGAAAGGGACGAGACAAGGCTGCCCACTATCACCTTTACATTAGAAGTCTTAAATAGAAACATCAGAGAAGAAAAAGAAATTAAAGGAATGAGAATCAAAAAGGAAGAATATAAGCTACAAGCATTCGCAGATGATTTGGTTTTCATCCTACAGGATCCATTAGAAACAGCACCTAAGCTGATAGAAAAAATAGAGGAATATGGAAAAGAGGCAGGTCTGAAAATAAATAAAGCTAAAACGAAGATCTTGACAAAGAATATATCAACAAGACAAAAGGAAGAACTGGCGGGAACTTTGGAGATGCAAGTTATGAATAAGGTCAAATACTTAGGGATATACTTAACCGCAAGATGTAGTGCTCTTAAAGAGAACAGTTACTATAAGTTAAACAACAGATTGTGATGGACCTGAAGAAATGGGAAAATTTACAACTATTGATGATAGGGAGAATATCTACAATTAAAATGAACATCTTACCTAGAATCTTATATATATTCCAGACAATTCCAATTAGACTAGGGAAGGAATACTTTGATGACTTAAATAAAATGGTGTTGAAGTACATATGGCAGAGAGAAAAAAGCAAGAATAAAACTTAAACTGTTACAAGATGCAAGAACAAGAGGCGGACTGGGCCTTCCCAATTGGCAATTATATTACCAGGCAGGAAGTTTGATGTGGGTTAAAGAATGGATAACATTAAGGAACACTAGATTATTGACCCTTGAAGGACGTGATCTATTGCTGGGATGGCCTTTTGATGGTACAAGGGAATCAAATCACAGGGGTATTTTAGAAGACATTACCTAAGGGAGGCTTTGCTTCTAAATTGGGTGAAGATTAAAAGACAATACTATCTAAAAAATCCAGTCCAGCTATCAACCATTGAAGCTTTTTCATATTCAATAATATATATAAAGGAACAAACAGTTAGATATGGTGAAATATCGAATGCAGAGGGTGAATGTAAATCTATGCAAGAGTTGGAACAGGAAGGAATAAAGATGAAGTGGTTTTCTTATGTGAAAATACAATCTAGATATGAGAAAGATCGTAAAGAGGAAGGTTTTTATGATAAAATGACACAGCTAGATAAAATTTTGACGGGTCCTGATGAAAAACTAATTAAAAACTTTATGGACACTTATTAGAGGTTAAGCTTGACTATTTTGTTGTTGTTCTTTATTATCAGCATGCCCAATTTCTTCCATAATGGAAGAAATAAGGCAAAGATCTGAGAGCAAACCCCATTTCCTCCTAGCATTAATTCTACTTTGGTAATGAAACATGTTCCATATTCAAATAGTCCAGAATGCAAGGTTGAATTTCCCTATATCGATCCTTTATTGTGCGAGCTGCACAGAGTGTTAGTTTCCAAGTATAATTCAATTCACTTTAAAGGGTTAAATACCCTACATGGCACAGAACCAAGATATAAAACGGAATGCACAGGTACAGTATAGATGATACCTTGCTCAGTAGTAGTAACCGTGAAACGGATCTTGGAGTCCTAGTGGACAACCATTTAAATATGAGCCAGCCATGTGCAGCAGCTGCCAAAAAAGCCAACACACTTCTAGGCTGCATCAACAGAGGGATAGAATCAAGATCACGTGAAGTGTTAATACCACTTTATAATGCCTTGGTAAGGCCACACTTGGAATACTGCATTCAGTTCTGGTCGCCACGATGTAAAAAAGATGTGGAGACTGTAGAAAGAGTGCAGAGAAGAGCAACAAAGATGTATAGGGGTCTGGAGACTAAAACATATGAAGAACGGTTGCAGGAACTGGGTATGTCTAGTTTAATGAAAAGAAGGACTAGGGGACAAATGATAGCATTGTTCCAATATCTCAGGGGTTGCCACAAAGAAGAGGGAGTCAAACTATTCTCCAAGGCACCTGAGGGTAGAACAAGAAGCAATGGGTGGAAACTAATCAAGGCGAGAAGCAACTTAGAACTGAGGAGAAATTTCCTGACAGTTAGAACAATTAATCAGTGGAACAGAAGTTGCCTCCAGAAGTTGTGAATGCCCCAACACTGGAAGTCTTTAAGAAGATGTTGGATAGCTATTTGTCTGGAACGGTATAGGGTTTCCTGCCTAGGCAGGGGGTTGGTCTAGAAGATCTCCAAGATCTCTTCCAACTCTGCTGTTGTATTGTATTGTAAAAATGGAATACTCGTGTGGTTGTACATACAAGGAATTTGTCTCCGGTACATAAGCTCTCAGATATTGCCCCATATCTGTGCATATGGAGATTTTCAGTCACCCAGGTCAAGTTGGGACAACAATGTTAAAGGGGCCACCTATGTCAAAATTGAACAGCCCTCTCTCAACAGAGACACCATCTACCTCCAATTTACAACACAGTCCTTTCAACAGTTCCAAGAAGGCTCCACACCCATTTGTCCTATTAAGTTGTCCCTCATGAAACAGATAAACCTCCAGGTGACCTTAACGACCCATTAAAAGAATACAAATGAACAGCTGTCTGCAAGAAGTATAAATCCTTCCCTTCCCCACCATTCTTCAGAGCAGAAGAAACTTCTTGGATGAGGATCAACATTTCAAGGAGAGAATCCTGATCATCATACTCCTGATCACCAAAGTCTTTCACCTGGGCTTGAATTCTCATCCTCCAATGTTCATTTCCTAAGGTATCCCAGTAGAAAGGGCCAGAACTACTGCAAAACAATTCCCCCAGAGGCAAATATGTGACTTTTTTCACAAACATACTATTCTCCATCCCTCCCTCTGAACATGGAGACCCAGAAGGACTCAAGCATCCCCAGAGGAGATGTTGCTTCTCACTACAATTATTACCATCCCAGTCTTTGAGATGTCTTCTGCTACTTCTCCAATCTTTGCCTTTCATGTAATAAATCAGACTAAAGCAACATGGAACAGCTCTTGCATCAGTCTCTACTCATCCTGAGTCTTATGCACAACATTTAGGACATGCAAACACTGCCCTGTTGAATGTATTTTCACTCCTTTCCACATGAAACTTGGTTTGTCTCTGTCTGAATGAGGAAAGTCATTTCCTTTTCCATTTTGCTTTGAATTCTTCTAATTCTTCTTGCAGTTGACAAACAGAAGTGACTCATTCAGCCAAAGGAGGAATGAATCTCCTGCTTCTGTTTCTGATGCTTGGGCTGACCCAAAGAAATTTTGGGAGGCTCACAGCTAAATGCCCCCCGATTTTGAAGCAGCAGGACACAGGAAAGCCATGGAACTACTACAGGCCAGGAGACTATATCATTACTGTGTTTGAAACAGCAACAAATCCTTCTCTTGAACTATTACAATTTAATGGGGCTCGGTATATTTCCTCTCTGTAAGTCATTCAATGTGATGGAGTTGCATTCTCTACATTTGCATTTCTAGAACTCTTCTTCCTTTTTTCCCCCCTCCCAATTATTTCTAAATTGTAGGATATGGGTATGTGGGTGAATCATTTTGATTGATAATGCTCTCCTCTTTTGCCTTATCTTGTACAAGACTCAAATGTAAGGATGGGGAAGAAGGAAACTAAAAAGAACCTGAGAAAAACAAAACAGAATTCAGAGGATCTTCTAAAATATGAGTTCATTCTGTTTATGTTGATTTTTATTTCATGTGGTTATTGAAGTGTTGTATTAATTTCCTGTCATAGAATAAGAATGTCTTATTTTTAGAATTGCTTAACTGGCTGACTTATTCATCTAAGTTCTTGCTTTAATAATTCAGTAGCCGTCACTTGACTGGATGACTGTGAAACATGGTCATCAGAGATATGAAAATCAGCAGTAGTACAAATAATGATATATCTGTGACTATTGACCCTGGTTGAAAGCTATGTCCATCCCATCCTCTCAACATTTTTGGAAATTAAATGGTGATACGTGACTATCATTTCTTCTGGTTTTGGATCAGTAATAGTTTATTTAGTGGTTTCTGTTGTTCATGATGATAACATAAACATATTTATACAGTACTAGAAACACAAATCTGGCAGGAATGCACCCTACATTTTCGTCATTCAATTGGTCAACAAGAATATCCGGCTCCTGCACAATCTCACACTTGGTTACAGCATCCATGACAACTATTTGAGCACATTTGCCACTTCAGATGCCTTGCTGGACACACTCTCTACTGGAGAAGCCAATGTTCCCAACTATAGCTGTGGAAGGAATGACAATCTTTTGGCTGTTCTTGATGGAGCCAGAAGGGATGTCTCCATCCAGATGTCAACTTTAGTAGGCACCAGCAAAGTCCCACAGGTTTGTGTGTGTGTTTTCTCTGTGGGTAAAATGAGTGGAATGGTGTGTGTGAGCAACAGATCCAACATATCTTCTCTATGGAATTCAAGAGCTGCTTTTCACCATGGCCATTGTAGATGTCATGTCTAGGGGTAAGGATCCACAGTGGTGAAGCCATAAGGATTGAGGCAGTCATGTCCTTGTACTTGTTGTTAATGTTAATGTCTGTTTTATATTCTGTATTTTGATATGGCCAATGGATAATCAACAATAAGCCATTCTATTATGTTCATTAGAACAAAGTTGGATCTATTAAAAGCAAATATTTTGGGCTTCAACTCACCCCAAATATGACACTCCATTCTTCATTGCTTTTTCAGATTACTTCTTCAATTGTTTCAGATGCTCTGAGTGATAAAAGACAATTCCCCTATTTTTATCGCATGGCTCCCAAAAATGGAGTCCAGTACCCAGCAATCGTCCAACTGCTCCTCCATTTCAGATGGACCTTGATTGGTCTCTTTGCTTCAGACACAGAGAAGGGGGAGAATTTCATGCAGAAATTTACTCCTATGCTTGTGAGGAATGGAATTTGTGCTGTTATATCACAACGATTCTCAACGACCACACCTACAGCACCCTTCAGGGATGCCATCTCTAAGTGGAGACAAGTCAATGTCTTTGTTTTCTATACAGACTTTAGCACCGTGATGGATGGAATTCGCCATGTCCATTTTGCACTGAAAGGTTTGCCACAACCCGTTGAAGGGAAAATCTGGATCCTCACGCTTTTTGGACACATGCCAGTAAGAAGTCATAGACTTTACGAATACATTCATAGTATTTGGCGCTTTTATATACAGGAAAGAGGGTATGAAGATACCTTTCAACCATTTATCTTTGTGGAACCACAATTTCAAAATCGGTCTTTTCAGTGTTCTTTTTCAAAGCACAACCTTTCTGTCAAAGTCCGAAGAAGATGCACACAGAAAGAGCCACTAGAGACCGAAGAGAAAAGAGGCAGTTACGAGTACAAAGTTGACCACCGTGTTTATAGTGTCACTAAGACACTGGCCTATGCCTTGAATGATGCATATTCTTCCAGGTCCAAGAGCAAAAGGAATAAGAGGTTGGTGGCTACAAGACTTCAGCCATGGCAGGTAAGGGGACCGTAAAAGGATTTACCAAGGTTAGCTCCCATGAATGAAAAATGAATCCAACCTATTTGTACTACACAAGGCCAACAGGTTTGTCCAACCTGGGCATAATCTTCCTAAGAGAGGGAAGTATGACAGATATATTTTAGCTATGCTGGATACCCATGAAATTATTTGATTGGGCTTGGTTAATATAAGGCAACTGGCAGTTGAAACAGTGTTCTTTTCAGGTGGGAAGGGGGAGTTGAACATCTAACTCCTTAGCATCAGGGTGTGTTAATATAATAATATATAGGAAATACTAATGATCAGATGGTCATTTCAAACAATCCTTTCTCAGCAAACACCTAGAAGCCAAGTGGAACCTCTATTCCAAAATTTCAAGTTTGTAGGATTTACAGTTCTGGAGATTTCGGGATGAGTGATTGGTATTAGCACTGTGGAAATTTATGCTCATATATTTCAAGAATCCCATTCTTTGAATAATCCCTTGTGGCTTTCATAGAGTTTAAGAATAATCTCTTGATTTCTTTGTTTAGTTCAGTTTCTGCTCTAGACTTCTCCCTACATTTCGTTATTTTATTTACTTACATACAAACATACATACATACATATGATTGAGAAATTTCACAGAACCATTCTTTTTCACTTTTGAAGACAATGGTAAAACTTGTTCTTCCAATTAAAAATAACAGAATAACAGAGTTGGCAGGGACTTTGGAGGTCTTCTAGTCCAACCCCCTGCAAAGGCAGGAAACACTATACCATTTCAGACAAACGGTTATCCAAAAGCTTCTTCAAAACTTCCAATATGGGAGCATTCACAACTTCTGGAGGCAAGTTCCACTGATTTAGTATTCTAAGTGTCGGGAAACGTCTCCTTAGTTATAGGTTGTTTCTCTCCTTGATTAGTTTCCTTTCAGTGCTTCTTCTCCTGCCCTCAGGTGCTTTGGAGAATAGCTTATTGTAGCCTCTCAAGGACACCTTGGTCAATAGTGTAGCAGTCTAACAAATAGTCTGAGGAAAGTATAAAGTTTCTACTTCCATATTAAATTCTCATGGGAAATCCTCCATAGCTGATTAGCTTACTTGAAATGTGTCCTGAGGCTTTGGGGGGGGGGGGAAGAATAATGTTCATATTTATCCCACCTTCTTGAGCCACTTTAACAGAAAAGATCATATTAGTTGATAATAATATCCATCTTTAAATACAATAAAATAGCAGAGTTGGAAGGGACCTTGGAGGTCTTCTAATCCAACCCCCTGCCTAGGCAGGAAACCCTACACCAATTCAGACAAATAGTTATCCAACTCCTTCTTAAAAACTTCCAGTGTTGGAGCATTCACATCTTCTGTAGGCAAGTTGTTGTTCCACTGATTAATTATTCTTACTGGCAGGAAATTTCTCTCCAGTTCTAAGTTGCTTCTCTCCTTGATTAGTTTCTGTTCAGTTGTCAGCCCGTGAAGTCATATTGGAGCATCTTCGGGGCTGCAGCAGCGAGGCTGGTTGGAACTGTGGGAACGCAAGGGGGAAATAGAGATAGCTGGGATAGCCAAAATAAAATTCTTTCTCCTGTGATCCAAGGATGTTCCCACCAGGTGCTGGGGAGGCATGGAGTAAAGCCAACTGGAGTTGGGACTGTGAACTGATTGGACCATGTGATGGATGTATGGCCCGGGGAAAGAACTTTGGGTTTTGATTTGGATGAAAGAAACCTCAGGTCATTCAAACTTGGGTTTCCACCAGCTGTTCCAAAATTACATGCCTAATAAATTCATACTTTGAGGAAACACCTGACCTCAGAGTTCTGACTGATTTGGGTCTGTTATTTGGAAGTGTGACATCAGTTCTTCTTGTCTTGTTCTCAGGTGCCTTGGAGAATAGTTTGACTCCCTCTTCTTTGTGGCAACCCCTGAGATATTGGAACACTGCTATCATGTCTCCCCTGATCCTTCTTTTCATCAAGACTAGGAGTCAGCAACCTTAAACAATCAAAGAACTTTTAAGATCCATTTCCCACAGAAAAGAAAACACTGGAAGCCACAAAAAACCTTCCCGTGCAGGGCTATTTTCCTGAGCGGCCACAAAACTAGCATATGTAGTTGAATCAAAGATTCTATTTTTTTTTCCGGAAACTTTTCTTTTCTTGGATTTATCCATTGTTGCCTTACTAGGAAGCGAAAACTCAATAAATCACATACCAGTGGGTGTCGCACATTGGTGGTTGTAATGCGTATTTTGAATGACAGGGAGCCACAGCAGAGGGATGAAAGAGCCACATGTGGCTCAAGAGCCATTGTTGCTGACCTCTCAACTAGACACATACAATTCCAGCAACCGTTCTTCATATGTTTTTAGCCTCCAGTCCCCTAATCATCTTTGTTGTTCTTCTCTGCCCTCTTTCTAGAATCTCAACATCTTAGATCTAGAATCTCAAGAATATCTGCCAGTTAGACAACTGTATTAGAACAATTCAAATATGTAGAGACCAAAGTGGGATAAGGAAACCAAAGATTTCTGCTTTTAAACTACCTGTTTGCTTCCATTCCAGTTTCATCCCTTTCTGAAGAAGAATGCATTTTGCAATTTTTCTGAGATGAAAATGTATTTGGACCAAAATGGAGATCTGATAGCAGATCTGCATATAACGAGCTTGGTGGTTTTCCCCGATGAGAGTAACTATGAAGAGCAAATGGGAAGTTTTGAAAGACAGAGGCTTATCATCAGCCAAGAGAGTCTTTCCTTGCTAAAGTGGTACGACAAGGTGGGTGAAATATTAGTCTTTTTTCTCTGTTTTCAAAAGCCTTAGGACCCAATCACAAGGTAGGCAAACTACACCAATAATTGAATGTGTAGAGTGAAACTTATAATTTTGAGTGACAGAGCCAGCCGTGTGCGGTAGCTGCCAAAAAAGCCAACACAGTTCTAGGCTGCATAAACAGAGGGATGGAATCAAGATCACGTGAAGTGTTAATACCACTTTATAATGCCTTGGTAAGGCCACACTTGGAATAATGCATTCAGTTTTGGTCGCCACGATGTAAAAAAGATGTGGAGACTCTAGAAAGAGTGCAGAGAAGAGCAACAAAGATGATTAGGGGACTGGAGATTAAAATATATGAAGAATGGTTGCAGTAACTGGGTATGTCTAATTTGATGAAGAGGAGGACTAGGGGAGACATGATAGCATTGTTCCAATATTTCAAGGGTTGCCCAAAAGAGGGAGTCAATTATTCTCCAAAGCACTTGAGGGTAGAATAAGAAGCAATGGGTAGAAACTAATCAAGGAGAGAAGCAACTTAGAATGGGGAGAAATTTCCTGACCAAACAATTAATCAGTGGAACTTGTGAATGCTGCCATCGGTGGTGGAACGGTTTTTAAGAAGATGTTGGATAACATTTGTCTGAAGTGGTGTAGGGTTTCCTGCTTAGGCGGGGGGGTTGGACTAGAAGACCACCAAGGTCCCTTCCAATTCTGTTATTCTATTGTATTTTTTAGATGGATATTATTATCAACTAATACAATATTTTCCTACTAAAGTGGCTCAAGAAGGCGGGAGAAACATGGACAGTATTCTTTTTTTTCTCCATAGCCTCAGGACACATTTCAAGTAAGCTAGTCAGCTATGGAGAATTTTCCATTAGAATTTAATGTGGAAGTAGAAACTTTATACTTTCCTCAAACTATTTGTTAGACTGCAACATTATTGACCAAGGTGTCCTTGAGATGTTACAATATGGAACACTGATTTAAGCTCCCCCCCCCCCATCCAATCAGAGCTGGAGAAGCTTCTTGAATGAGAATCTAAACGTCTTCAAAGAAAAACAAGGAAGTCCAGTTGCCTCTTGAAAAAGCACCTTTGGGACAACCATGAGCTGGATGACTGAGAATCTCCATAGACATTTCTTGCAGTCATTTCATTACCGAAACTAAGTAATATCATCAGTGCTAGCAAATTGGAATGATGATGTGAACTACTTTGGGTAATGAAACATCTGGAAGGAACCAACCAAGTTTAGAGAGCAACAAGGACCCCTTATCTCAATCCTGAGCTACAAATATTATTCTGATTCAGCTACATCCAGACTGAGATGCTTTACTGGTATGTTTAACAGATCATGGCTTGGTCAGGTGTCCAAAAGATGCCCTTATTAATTCATGAGCCAAGACAAGTTTCAAAAGAAATCCAGTCATTTACTAGGAACACCATTTCGGCAATACCCCATTGCAGTGACCTCATTTAAATTATGGCTGAACTTTGCCCCTGTTTCTTTCCTCCCCTCAATCTGTGTCATAAATCACATTCTCCAATGAGTTCCATGCCTCACATGCCTGCTGTAGTAATCTGAGAGCTGACTCTAGCGAAGGTATGCATGGAATGCACTCCTCCCCCTTTCCTCACCTTGGTATCTTGACTATAGACATACAAGTGCTTTATGAGTTGACAGGCTCTTTTGTGTCCCCTTTGCTTTTTAGTATTTCTAACTAAAGAGTAACCCAGAAGTACTGGGGATTGTGTTGCTAATTATTCCTTGTGCTCAAATAGCAAAGCAGAAGGCAATTCTGTGGCCCCGAATTCAGGTTTTAACTGAATCCAATGACATTGAATAAAGACTGGATGTAGATCCTTTTGGTCTCCGTAAGAAAATCATCTTTGGAATTAAGAACAGAATGGTTGGGAACAGTCAGGATGGGTAATTTATTTGTTGAGCGAATGGTAAAAATGCACATCCCAATTACATTCTCAACGTGGAAGTATGAAATCCTTGCTCTATTTCCAAATTCAAACGTAGACTATTTATGTAGTCAATTATAGATATATAAAGAATGGAGGTGTGGATTTTATTTTTTATTTTTTAGCAGATTTTTTAAAATGTTTTCCCTTCTACAACACATTACAGTCTTTTTATATCAACATTTTTTTATATCATCATATCTGTACATGTATATAACATTTCGCTCCTATATTTACACACCTTTATACACAGATATAATATGTATGTATGTATGTATGTATGTATGTATGTATGTATGTATGTATGTATGTATTTGTGTTACAACCCCTGGTATGCCTAAAGGCTTAGTGGCTAAGACTCCCTGCCTAAGATATAATACAGCCCAGGTTCAAATCCCAGTAAGGGTATGGCTAGCTGATGAGAGCTAATTAGCTCGAAATAGATCTATACTAGTCTATCCCTTTATTTATTTATGTACAAATACAACATATATATATTGGTACAAATGGCTGCAAAACAAGAAAATTAAGCTAAAAAACTATATTCTATATATATATATATATGTTTTAATATATAAGGGATCCTTATCTATATATGTATGTATGTATGTATGTATGTATGTATGTATGTATGTATGTATGTTGTAACACATGTATATATGTGTAGTTATTATCTGTAGTTATTTTTGTGTTTCTGGGCAGGTCCACAATATGTGATAAAAAGTCTCTTGTACTTTTTTTACACTTCCAGCAGCCCGGCTTCACGTTTGGGTACATTTTAGCCAATCTTGTTGGTGGTAAAAATGCCAACGATAAAACTTTTTGTACGTATTTTCTTTAAGTGCTGCTGATCATGTTAGTTTATAATTTGTGTTCCAAATTCTTTCCCAATCCACTAGATCTATACTGTGTCCAACGTTTTTGGCCCACGCTATCATGCAACTTTTAACTTTTTCTTCTTCTAATGTTACTTCTAATAAATATTTGTAAATGTTCGTTATGAGTTTATTTTCTGGGCCAATTAAAATGTTATCTATTTGTTGTAATTCTGTGTATATTCCATATTCTTTTAAATCTTTTTTGTATCTTGATTGTAGTTGGAGATATGGCCACCAATCTATATTTATATTTTGCTCCTTTAATTCTTGATTTGTTTTCAAATTCCCTTGGCAGTCTAAAATTTCACTATATATAACCATTTTATATAGATCTAGCGTATTGGGATGTGTCATGGCTTCCATAGTGGAAAGCTATGCCGGTATTTTCATGTAATGTTTTTCTCTAATTTTATTCCAGACCTGTATCAGTGCATCTCTAATATAGTGTCTGTGAAAGTATGAAAGTTATTTTTGTTTCTTTCTACCCTCTTCCCATAGGAAAAAGTGCCATCCCGTTTGCAAATCGTGTCCCTCTAATGTTAGTATTTTTTATTTTTTTTTTAAATTTACCCAATCCCCGATCCATGTTAATGCTGCTGCTTTGTAATAAAGTTCCCAGTCAGGGAGTCCCAAACCACCTCTGCTTCTGTCATCCTGTAGAGCTTTCAACTTTATCCTGGCTTTCTTCCCTTGCCATATAAATTTTATTATAATCTTATTCAATTCGGTAAAAAAAGATTTTCCCTAATTTTATGGGGATTGTTTGAAATAAGTATAATATTCTCGGTAGTACATTCATTTTTTATCGTTGCTATTTTCCCTAATAATGATAGTTGCAAGTTTCCCCCATAATTCTAGATCTTTTTTTATTTGTTGCACTCAAATTTTGTATAATTATTTTCTTTTATAGTTGAGCACTTTGCAGTTAGCCATATTCCAAGATATTTAACTTTAACATATCCATTGTATTTCTCTTGTCTATACATATATATCCCATATATCTATATATATATATATTTACATATCTTTTTTCTCCACTAATTCCATACATTACATCTTGGATATATACATTTGATTCTCTTATATTTCCTTTTTTGTACTGTTTTTATCTACAATCAATCCTATATTTTCCCCTCTTATTAATCCTGCAGTTTTGTATTTATTTTGTAATTTCTTGATCTTTTTTCGTCCCTTTATTACTTTTCTATTTCTTTCTTCTTTCCTCTAGCCAATTATACCATAAGTCCCATACTGAGTAGTATTCGGATTCATCTTTGTCTTTTAGCTCTTTTGTGAGCCTGTCCATTTCAGCGCATTCCAAAAAAAAGGTTAATGTTGTCTTCTGTTGGCATATCTTTATTTTTCCAATTCTGCGTGTATATAATTCTTGCTGCCATAATTACATGGAGAATTAGGTATTTAATTTTTTTTCTCATACTTTCCCTTAATTATTCCTAATAAAAAAGTTAGTTTCCAGTTTTAGTTCTATCTCTTTGAGCCAATCTTTTATTTTTCTCCGGTATATTTTTTGCAGCTGTGCAGGTCTACCACATATGATAATATGTTTGTGTATTTGGTTGCACTTCCAGCACGCTGGTGAACATTCCGGAAACATTCTTGCAATTCTCATGGGTGGCAGGTGCAATCTGTAAAACAGTTTTTTATATATGTTCTCCCTGTACGCCACTGCCCATTAGTTTGTCTCCCAGAGATTTTTTCATTCTGCTAATTCTATAGCATATCTGAAATTTGTAGCCCACATTATCATGGTCTCTTTCACTACTTCTTCTTCCATATTAAATCTTAATAAATAGTGGTATATTTTTTTGATTGATTTTTCTTTGGTTCCCTGTAAAATTTTATTTAATTCTTGTGGCTCTTTATAAAATCCATCCCCCTCCGATCCTTTTTGTACCTCACCTGTATTTGTAAGTATGGCCACCAATCTATATCTATTCCCTCATTCTTTAATTCTTGCCTTGTTTTTAGTCTCCCTTGGTTGTCTTATATATCTTTGTATCTTCTTATTTTATTTATATATCTAATACATTCGGATACATTTTTGTTTCCATAGTAGATAACTAAATTGGAATTTTGTTGTAGTGTTTTTTTTTTAATTTTTAACCATGTTTGAAGTAGGGTGTTTCTAATTTGGTGCCTTTGGAAATAGCCATGAGTTTTATTCTTCCCATCCCATATAAAGGCATGCCAACCTATTTCTATACATCAACAGCATTAACAAGCACAGTGTGGCATCTGGGTGTCATTTGTTTTGATACAAAAATAATATTGATACAAATGAGAATTACTACACATTAATCAAACTTTTGTGATTCTAATTTATTATACATATTAATGACAGCACATAATCCACAATTCTTCAGTCATTCAATATTTGCTATATCCGTCTAATAGTAATAACATTATTTTTGAGCAATAAACCAGAGAGCACCCTTTTTCAAAATCTGATCTTAACCTCTAAATAATACAATACAATAGCAGAGTTGGAAGGGACCTTGGAGGTCTTCTAGTCCAAACCCTTGCCTAGGCAGGAAACCCTATACCATGGGTGTGGAGCCTTCTTGGAACTGTTGAAAGGACTATGTTGTAAATTGGAGATAGATGGTGTCTCTGTTGAGAGAGGGCTGTTCAATTTTGACATAGGTGGCCCCTTTAACATTGTTGTCCCCAATTTGACCTGGGTGACTGAAAATCTCCATATGCACAGATATGGAGCAATATCTGAGAGCTTATGTACTGGAGACAAATTCCTTGTATGTACAACCACACAAGAATTTCATTTTTACAATACAATACAAGAGCAGAGTTGGAAAGGACCTTGGAGGTCTTCTAGTCCAACCCCCTGCCTAGGCAGGAAACCCTATACCGTTTCAGACAAATGGCTATCCCACATCTTCTTAAAGACTTGCAGTGTTGGGACATTCACAACTTCTGGAGGCAAGCTGTTCCACTGATTCATTAGTCTTCCAATATCTCTGGGGGAGCCACAAAGAAGAGGGAGTCAAACTATTATCCAAAGCACCTGAGGGTAGAACAAGAAGCAATGGATGGAAATTGATCAAGGAGAGAAGCAACTTAGAACTGAGGAGAAACTTCCTGACAGTTAGAACAATTGATCAGTGGAACAGAAGTTGCCTCCAGAAGTTGTGAATGCCCCAACACTGGAAATCTTTAAAAAGATGTTGGATAGCCATTTGAAGAAGCCCCGCCCTCGCTTCCTTCTCTTTGAGAAGTGCCTTGCAAATGGGATGTAGGGTAGGGGAGTGTACTGGTATGGGGGCGTGGCCATACCTCCGTGGAATGTGGGTATGCAAAAGTACAGCAAATTTTTGGCACCGGTACGCACGTAGTGGTGCATACCAGCAGGAACCCACCTCTGGTCTACTTGATGAATGTTCTTGTTGACCTCTATTTCCCATGGAATGGTGAGTCCTAATGTATTTTCTTTGGCATACACTATTTTTTTTTTCATTTAGCCTCTACCTCAATCCATATGTGTAGAAAATTGTCGTCCTGGATTTGTCAAGCGGGTTCATGAAGGAGAACCAGTTTGCTGTTATGACTGCGTTCCTTGTCCAGAGGGGACCATCTCCAGTCAGGAAGGTTGGTGACTCTAGGAGGACAGGATACCAGAGGCATACAGAGATCTTTATCAAAGTGCACATTAAAGAAACATAGAAGCTTGAAAATTTTGCTGTTGCACTTTACATTCAACAATTTATTCCAGAATAGGAGGAATAAGAAAAAGGTCTTGAAGATAAGGCAAGAAGGACATGGTGAACATTTTAACCAGAGACAATCTCAGTTCTAGAGGGACGTGGCAGCTCAGTGGCTAAGACGCTGAGCTTGTCAATCAGAAAGGTCTGCAGTTTGGCGGTTTGAATCCCTAGCGCCACATAACGGAGTGAGCTGCCAAAGAACTTGTCCCAGCTTCTGCTAACCTAGCAGTTCAAAAGGATATAAAAATGCAATAAGAGTAAAAACAGAAACCACCTTTAAGAGGAAGATAACAGCATTCCATATGACTTTGTTGTTTAGATCATGCCAGATAAATGACCACAGAGATATCTTTGGACAATGCTGGCTCTCCGGCTTTGAAAAGGAGACAAGCACTGCCCCCTAGAGTCGGGAACAACTAGCACATATGTGCAAGGAGAACCTTTACTTAATTTCACTTCTACTAATCAATTTGAAGCTGTCTTTCCATGTTTGGAAGTTGAGGCACAGTTTAAGATTAATGGCTTTTTTCCACACCATATCAACTTTACATTATTGGCCAAAGGATACAAGCCATCAAACCTTTGATGGGCAGCATTAAATTGCCAAACGAATAAAATGCATCACTCAATCAATTGAATAAGCTGTCATTATTTATTAAGATTGTACAGCCTTATAAAGAGAAACGTATAGTCACGAGGACCATGGAGGGAAGCAGTTGGGTTCAAGGGACAAGAGAAAAACTAAATTGAGCAACCATCATAAAATCCATTAAGAGAATTTCAGTGTAAGAGGAGGGATGAAACTAAAAAATTTTGTTACCAGAGATAAAATCTGCCTGTCTCCTTGCCAACACTCTAACTATGCATCTCGTAGATTGAGAAGTAAAGCACCAATATTGCTTATTTCCCAGTTCAACAATCGTGGCTTCACCATTGATTCTTGGTTGGCATTCTATAAAACCAACAATAAAATATTTTACAAACCTAAATTAAATCAAGGAAACCCCAAAAAACTAAGATCAGCTGTGTTAAAACAAATCACATTTTAAGGGTTTTTTTTCCATAAAAACCTCAAATGTTGGAGATTTAATCTCTAACTTGAAGTACCGTATTTTTTAAAGTATAAGATGCTCCGGAGTAAATAAAGCGCACATTAGTTTTTGGGAGGGAAGCAAGAAAAAAAATTATGCCTCTGCCTACCAGCATCCATCGGTAATCAATCTGGTTAATGTCCATATAGCAAACAGCCTGGTCAGCTTTAGCACATTATTGCACCGTGATTCAGCATGAGCAGCTGATTGGCGGTTGGATTTGGCATCCCAGAATACCACCACTCAAATTGTTCCAAGCTGCGGGGATGGACACAACCCATCATCGCCTCCATGCATCACGTTGTTGGCCTTGGTGTGTAATGTTTTTGGCCTCCGCATGCTCCATTTTACACCCATTCCAGGCTGTCAGGATCACCACTTCACATTGCTGCTGATCGCCACCTCTGTGCATTGCAATTTTGGCCTCTGTGTGTTGCGTTTTTTACCTCCACATGCTGATCCCCACTACCTGGAACTGACTGAAAATGCCCATGTGCAGAGGCCAAAAACAGGGCATGAGGACACCAAAAAAAGTGATGCGTGGAGGCCGAAAAAACAACGCTTGGAGGCTTAAAACACAACTGAACAATGAGGGCCATAAGGTTCTTGTACCATCAAGAAAGGTACCTTTCTGGAACAACACTGAGGATTGGGAATGAGAGACAGACTTTGGCAATGTTTCTCTTCTTCACATATGGTTTCAGTTGGGGTTGTTGGAGGATAGAGTTCAGGCCCTTGGTCAATTCTCTTTTTTTTTATAACGTGCATTAAACTGATATGTGAGTCATTTGGAAGGAGAGATTGGTGCATAAAAGAAAATTTACTTTCTGTTTCCACAGATACTGAAAAGTGCACAAAGTGTCCAGATGATCAATATCCAATGAGAACCGAGTCCAATGTATCCCCAAAAGAATAACCTTTCTATCCTATAAAGAACATCTGGGCATCATCTTGGATCTCCTTTGCCATACTCTTGTTCCTAACCACAGGATTTGTTTTAATCATATTCATTAAATACCTAGAAACTCCCATTGTCAAAGCCAACAACCGGGACCTTTCCTTCATCCTCCTGGTCTCCCTCCTCCTTTGCTTCTTGTCTTCTTTTCTCTTCATTGGTCGACCTAGAAAAGCGACCTGCCTTTTGAGACAAACAGTGTTCAGCATTGTCTTCTCAGTAGCTGTGTCTTCTCTGTTGGCCAAAACAATCACAGTGGTGCTGGCATTTCTTGCCACTAAACCAGGGAACAAAGTGAGAAGATGGTTGGGCAAGAGCTTGGCCAACTCCATCATCCTTTCTGGTGCTGCTGGTCAAATTTTCATCTGTGCCATGTGGCTGGGAGTTTCTCCTCCATTTCCCGACTCTGATTTGCATTCCCAGCCTGGAGAGATCATCCTTCAATGCAATGAAGGCTCTGTCACCATGTTTTATGTTGTCCTTGGCTACATGTGTTTCCTAGCTGCCATTTGCTTCACAGTGGCTTTCCTGGCCAGGAATCTCCCTGGGGCCTTCAATGAAGCCAAGTTGATCACCTTCAGCATGTTGGTCTTCTGCAGTGTCTGGGTCTCTTTCCTGCCCACCTACCTGAGCACCAAAGGAAAGTCCATGGTGGCCGTGCAGGTCTTCTCCATCTTGGCCTCGAGTGCTGGTCTGCTGGTTTGCATCTTCTTCCCCAAGTGCTACATTATCATCTTGAGACCAGGTCTAAACAAAAAGGAACATCTTACCATAAAAGTAGGGAACTGATAGTGAAATAATTTCTTAAACTCAGGTGTAATAGAATCATAGAAGAGTAGAACTAAGTGTAAGAATAATGAATTTAAAACACAGGATTTTACTTTCTATGAATAAAACAATAATAATTAATTTTTTTGTTCCCAGCCAAGGAATGACAGGATAAGCAATGAGACAGTCAGTGTATATTGACATAAGACAACTGCCAAGGAGACAAGTCTCCCAAAAGAGAAGGGGAAGGATTATGTTGCCAAAAATTGAATATATACAGAATTTCTTGTCCTTCTCTCTCTGATGTTTTCTCAAAAGTAGGTGAGGACAGTAGAGCTGTTTGTCAAGAACATACTGATGAACCTCAGTTGTAACACTCTACATCACCCACTATAGCTATTTCTGCAGATGTTGGGTGACCTCATAGGCCTTATGGGACATCAGAGTTTCATCCCTTTGGTGTTGATTCATGACTCTCCCAACATCCTTTCTGGACACAAGTCAATAGGAATGACTTAATTGTAAAACTTCCCCTAGGTGCAACAATCTTTGTGAAGGCTCAATTCAAAGAAAAGAAAAAAGGAAACGAGACTTGATTGGTATCTTAGCCAAAGAAACCACTTGATCCTCTTGTCCACAATTGGGAAGATTTCAGCATTGTACGATGCAGATGGAAAAATAATCTTAGATAGAATGTGACAGAAGGGGTTTCCCCGAGGCTTTACATCATGTTAATATAATTATAAATTACATTTACAAATAATGTACAAATAAAAAGACTGAACTCCTTATCTCATGTCAACATATGCATATGCTCTTCAAGTGTCACACACTGTCAACTGCCACCTTATGCTTGCTTATGCTTCCCTGCTATGTGGTGACTGGCTGCTGTGAACTGTGCAGAAGGGTGACTGAAGTGGGGGAAGACTTGGGAAAAAGAAAGTAAGCCATTTATCTCCTTGAGAGACAGCCTCAAGGTTACCCAGCTGAAAGAAGAACGGAACAGGATACCAAACTGCGCTTTGACTGACCATCATGAAAACATATTTGCTGAACCTGATTGGCTGTTCAAGGATGGGCAAGGAGAGATAGCTAAGGGAGGGAAAAGTAGTTTTGGGATGTTGGCCCATGATTTTCAGTTATGGCTTTGCAATATTGCAATATACTTGACTCTAATTAACTATGCCTTTCTCAACAAATGAAGCCAAGGAATGTTTCTATCTAGAGAATAGTCCCCCTATAAAACAATCTACCTGTACCCCCATTTTCTCTGTCATTGATCACCTTCATCATGTTGTCTTCTGCAACTTCAGGATTTCTTTTGTGCTCACTTATCTGTGCACCAAGGGGAAATTCATGGTGGACATACAGGCCTTCTTCATCTTGGCCTCCAGTGTTGGGCTGCTGGTTGAATCTTTATCCCCAAATGTTACATTACTATCCTGAGGCCACATCCCAATACTGTCAGGTTCCTTTCAGGCAAAGAAAACAAACAAGAAAACTAAGCAGGTAGTTTGTGGTAAATGTAATCTTTATAAGCCTCTTCCGGTACTTCCAACAAACACAAATTCCAAACACAACTGAATTAAAGTCAAGCCTGTAATTCCGTACTTCCCTCCACTATTGAAACCATCCTATGCTCCGCCCTCATGTGGTCCACCTTCTTCTATGGGCACGCAATGCACCGAATATACTCTGATGACCGGGTTTATAATTCTCTCAATCAGAAAGGTGCCATTTCTTAATGGGAACCTTTAACTTAAGATATTTGGTCAATAGATAGACCTTTTTCCCTACCCGGAAAGGGGGTTGTGGCCACTTATTTTTTATCCACCTGTTCTTTGTATTTCTGAGATGCCTGCTGTAGTGCATCAGCAACTTTTTCCCGGACTCCTTTTAGTTTAGTCATCCATTCTTTCAGCCCTATATCTTCCAGTTGTTGTGGGCATTCAGCAATGGGGAGAAAATCAGTGCCTGTGACTACCTTAAAAGGTGTAAACCCTGTACTAATATGGAACGCATTATTATATGCCACACCTCTGCAAAGGGGAGCAATTCCGACCAATCTGATTGTTGGTAACCTACATAGCAAAAGATATATTGCTCCACCATTGCATTGGCTCTCTCAGCAGCACCATTGGTGGTGGGGTGATAAGCTGAGCTAAGCCCTGGGGAAGATCCTATCATAGTGAGAAAGTGCCACCAAAATTTTGCTGTAAATTGTACAATCAGAAACAATCCATTGTGGTACTCCATGGAGGCAACAGACATAGGTTATAAACAGCTTAGCTAGTTTTCTGGCAGACGGTAAGTCATTACAGGCCACAAAGTGGGGTTGTTTGGAGAATAGGTCAACAAATGTCCACATGACTGTATTCCTTTTATTATCAGGTAAGTCTACTATAAAATCGATGCCTTTCTCCTCCCATGGTCTTACAAGCAATGCCACAGCCTTAAATAATCCTGGGAACTTGTGTTGCTGTCTTTTCATGGTAGTGCAAGTTACACAGCTACACACATGCTCCTCTATATCTCTTTTGTAAAGCAGCCACCAGAACTGCCTGTTTGTCAGATGTCAGATGCATATAAATCCAATAAAACAAACAAACAAACAAACAAACAATGTAAGATTTTTAGAAACACTTACTGACTGGCCAGCCAGGAATCATGGAATCATTTCAACACCTCCAACCGAAGGGATTCAGGAACACAGATCTTAGACCATGCTAGCCCATCCCTTTGACTAAGAAGGTCTTGATGTTCTTGGAACCATTTATCAGTTGCCAGCGGGACCTGAATAAACAGGCGATATCTTGTATTGGGACTTTCTGTGCCACACACGCTAATCCCTGTTTGGCAGTCAGTGAGGCAGATGGGACCATGACCTCTACTATCTCTTCCCTTCCATTGGCATATTGAGGTATTCTGGAGAGAAATTCCTTTTCCCTGGGATGTGTTTTAGCTGCATATTAAAGCATCTGAAGAATTTTGCCCAGCGAACCTGTTTGTGAGACAACCATCTTGGGGCCTGGCGTGCCTCTAAGTTCTTACGGTCCATCCAGACTTCAAACGGTAGTCCCCCCTTCAGCAAATGTCACCAGGTAAGTAAAGCCCATCAAACTGCAAAAGCCTCCTTCTCCCAGGTGGCCCAATTATGTTCAGTATTAAACAGTTTGTGAGATGTGTATGCACAAGGTTGCAGAATGCCATTCTCATTGGCCTGCAACAAAACTGCCACCACTGTACATCACTAGCATCGGCCTGCCCAGTGAATGGCTTGGAGGGGTCAGGATTTTTCAATACTGGTTCTTGGGCAAATAATCTTTTTAAATGTTCAAATACTCGCTGACAGGCCAGCAACCACTGTATGGACTGACCTGGCCACGGATTCCCAATTAACCACTTGGTCTTCATAAGTCCATGAAGGGCAGAGCTACATGGGCAAAGAATGAGATGAATTGGTGATAAAAATTTGCAAACCTCAGGAATCTCTGGAAGTTGCAAGTTTTTGGGGCTTGCCAATCCATCACCACCCTTTACTTTTGCTGGGGCCATTTCTATACCCTTAGATGATATTCTGAACCCTAAATAGTCCTGTTTGGTTTTATGAAATTCACATTTTGATAATTTCACAAACAGCTTGGCATTCAACAATTTCCTAAGTACCGTACTTGGCGCACCAAATGGACATGCTCTTCAATTGTATTAGTCTATATCAGTACATCATCTAGGTCCGTGATGGCGAACCTATGGCACGCGTGCCACAGGCGGCACGCAGAGCCATTTCTGAGGGCATGCGAGGCATTGCCCTGTCAGCTCCAGTGCGCATGCGCCCGCTGGCCAGCTGATTTTCGATAGTTTCCCCCCTCCCTCCCCTGCTACTAAAAAGGATCCTGCCCGATCGCTTAAATCCACAGGGAAATGGGGAGAGTTGCCAGCAGGGGGGAGGGGGAGAAGACAAGCGGCAAGGAAAGAGGCTTCTTTCACTCAACGTGGCTGCTCTGTTGCCCTTTTCTCCATTTCAGTGATATGGCATCGAGGTTGCCCCACCCACCATCGCCCAGGTCCTCGCTTCTCCCAAACATTTCTTTGCCTACCTGATTTCCAGCTCCATCGCGTTTCTTGCCATCTTGTGCAGAGAAACAAGGTTTGTGGGACTAAAACAAAACTTCAATCAATTACAACTTGGGGGGGGGAAGAGATCTCGCAAAGTTGGAATTGATTGATTGAAAGGAGTTTTTTTTTAGTCCCACAAACTTTGTTTTCCTGTCCAAAACGGCAAGAAACACAATGGAAAAATGCTACGGAGGGGAAATTAAATAGGCAAAGAAATGCTTGGGAGAAGCGAGGACCTGGGCGATGGGTGGTGGGGCAGGCTCTATGGAGTGGTGCTGAAATGGAGAAAAGGGCAACAGAGCAGCCACCTTGAGGGAAAAAAAGCTGCTTTTTCTTCTTTCCTTGTTGCTTGTTTTTTCCCTCATGCAGATTGCTCTCTTCCTCATTTCCCTTTGGATTGCAGGGACCAGGCAGGATCCTCTGTGCTAGCACGGGGGAGGGGGGGAACAGAGCAGCCACCTTGAGGGGGAAAAGCTGCTTTTTCTTCTTTTCTTGCTGCTTTTCTTTCCCCTGTGCCAGCAGCTCCCTTCCTCATTTGTCTATTGACTGTTGTGCCCAGGATCCTCTTTAATAGAAGGGGAGAATTTAGCAACTGGACTCACACCTGCCATTGTAAAAAGGGCCCAATCTTTACACAGGAGAATGATAAGGGAAGGGTTTTTTGACACAGGAGCACACTTGAGCATCCCCCCACCCCAATCTCTGCCCGTTAGTGGCAGAGCAACTTCTCCCCTCACTGGGTGTTATCCAAGGGGAAGCAGCCAGAGCAGGGAGTGGCGAGGAAGCCTTGCGCAAAAATGCACGGTCCACACAGGTGAGGGGGGATATTAAGTTATGTGGGTGGGCACTCGAGTTCGTGTGATAGTGCGCATGTAAGTGCTTTTGGCACCCGAGGCGAAAAAGGTTCACCATCACTGATCTAGGTAAACAAGGACCCCTTTACAAAGGTGTTCATGCAGGACTTCATTAATCTGCTGCATGAACACAGCAGGGGGCTCCTTGTAACCCAAAGGGCATGACCCTAAACTGATAGTTACCAAACAGACAATTGAAAGTGTTTTTTTTCCATTCATCACCTGCTTTGATTCGGATAGGCCTCCCTGAGACCAAGTTTAATGAATATGTGGCCCTCTGCTAATTGGGGCAACATATCTTTCATCAATGGAAGCGGGTAGAGGTGCTCAACGCAAACTGCGTTGATACCTCTAAAGTCAACACACAGCCTTAATCCTCCATCTAGGCCACACCCACCATGGCTACACCAACCCAGCAACCCCTTGCTAAAATTTTTGAAGCCCACCCCCGCTCCCAACTGTACCTTTTGAAGTATTTTTCAGGGATGGTTCACACACAGTTTCGGATGTGGGAGTCCCAAAGGGCCCATACACCACTATTTGTATGCCTAGAACCATAAGATGGGTCACCGTGTCCCTTTAAACTAGTCTCTGGGTGGGTGTAGCAAGAGATCAAGTTTCACCAGCCAAAAAGTTGTAGGCACAGCCACCATCACGGGTGCAGACCTCACAGTCAACGGTTTATTTAATAAACTAAGAAACTTCAAATTAGAAGGAATCTGTGTCTTACATCAATGTAGAAAATATTCTGGGGGGGGGACATTTATCCACTCTGTAACTTTCTCCCTATTTACTGAACGATACAGTTCCAGAGGGACCCAGTGGCTCAGTGGCTAAGATGCTGAGCTTGTCGATCAGAAAGGTCGGCAGGTCTATGGTTTGAATCCCTAGCACCACATAACGGATTGAGCTCCCATTACTTGTCTCAGCTTCTGCCAACCTAGCAGTTCGAAAGCATATGAAAATGGAAATAGAAAAATAGGAATCACCTTTGGTGGGAAGTTAACAGCATTCCATCCACCTTCAGCATTTAATCATACCGGCCAGATGACCACGGGGAATGTCTTCGAACTGCGCTGGCTCTTCGGCTTTGAAACGGAGATGGCCACTACCCCTAGAGTCAGGAATGACTAGCACATCTGTGTGAGGGGAACCTTTAGCTTTACCTTTAATAGCTAATCAACAATATTCATTCTAATGCATTGATTAGGACCGAATGGAGTTTATTAAAACCTAATATTTGGTCGAGAGACGACTTCTGGTTGCCGAAGGAGACGGACGTCCGCGTCTGCCTTTTCGCTGCTCCAGTGAGTTCCCCCGAAGTCTAGGGGGAGCACAGGGTGCCTGGGAAAGGCACCCTGCCATAGGGGCGGCTTGCTGGGACCCCCCTGGAATGGCGGCAGCTGCGGGGGGTCTCCATCTTTGCCCCAGGAGCCAGGGCGCATAGGGAGCGCACAGAATGCCACCGTGCGCTTCTCCGAATGCAGCCTGAAGCAATAATCAATTGGAACGAAGCAGCTGAAGAGCGGTGAGCCGAGGGGTCTCCCCGGGTCTTTTCCTATTTTTACAGTTCTGACAGTTTTGCAGTTTTTCTGCCTTGCTTGTTTCAACTTCTGGAGAAGTTTAGATTGGGGGGAGGGGGAAATTCCACCCCCCTTGGAAAAGCGGTGCTTGAAAAATCCCTCCCCTTCATAGGGAAGAGAGAAAGTTTGAAAACCACTTTCACGTCCCTTAAGTAATGGGGAAAAAAATCTTTTTCTTTGGCTACAATTGCGAGAGAAAGGATGGATGAACTGATTCTTTTTTAAACTACTTATGGGAACTTTGACATTGTTGTTTCCTGATCACCTATACTGGCTGAGCCAAGATGGCCAACTTCCTCCTTCTTCTTTGTCTTTATGAATGAGACTCCTCCCTTGGAAAACTTTATGGTTTTCAACTAACTTCCACCCCAGAGACCTCCAGGAGCCTCTTTAAATACGTTATTCCCCTGGATTTGGAATATTTTGACCCACCTATCTGCTTTAACTTTTCTGCTAGAGGACTTGTTTGCCTTTGGACCTGTTTGTTTGGTGATCCCTGCCAGCTGTGCTCTCCCACAGATGCCATCTCTTTCTACAGAACAACATTTACCTCTGAGCTTCATGATGGCCCCGAAGAAATTGCCACCTGGCAAGGCTTCGTTAGCCCCAACATCTTCAACGTCCAGCCCTGCACACCAGTCACAAATGGGATCTTTCCTACAATCTAAAGCCTCTGAAGAGAGTGCAAAAGACCTGTCTACTCAGCAGATGCTTCAAAACATCTTAAAGGGACAGGATGAAATTAAAAAAACAATTGCAGGACTTAAAGGAAGAGCTCAGAGAGACGAACCAGCAAACCACACGGAATGAACAGAGGATTGGTGTGCTGGAGGAGGGGGCAGTTGGGATTAGAGATGAGATGAAGACAATCCAGAGGGGGAACACAGAATTTAGGAATCAGATGTTAAAAATGGAATTTGAAAGGATGTCTTTCTTTCTTAGGTTCCAAAACTTGCCAGAAGCTGATAATGAAGATCTCAAGGAGATTATGACCACAATACTAGCAGAGTATATTAATAGAGGTAAACAACAGCTCTGGTGGGATATTAACCTGGTTTATAGGGCTAATTCGGCCTATGCAAGAACACACAACATTCCAAGGGAAGTTCATATTAAATTTCTTAGAAAAACTACAAGAGATGAGGTTCTAGGAGCTCAAAGGGGAGGACCACTAAAATATAAAGATAAAGAAATAACCATTCTTAAACAGATCCCAAAGAAAGTAAGAGATAATAGAAAGAAATATTCCTTCTTAGCAAAAAAATTATATAACAATGGGGTCTGGTTCAGATGGCTTTTTCCAGAAGGCATGCTGATTTTTTGGGAGGGCAGCAGAATTAGAATTCACACACCAGTGGAAGCAGAGGCTTTCGCTAAAAAACACAGTGCTCTTTTAGGTGAAATGGGGGATGTTACACAAAAAACAAAGGAGGGAGGGGCTGAGGCTCAGCCGGTGGATGGGAGAGAAGATGCAACAGCTAGAAGACTCAGATCACAAAAGTGACTTGGAACACTATTGCAATTGTTGGTACAATGTATTTTTATGGAAGTGATACTAAACAAATGATTGAAACAAACTGACGATTTTGTGCCAAATTTAAAACTGCTAATACTTAGGTAAATGTTGATATTTTTCTATCATTGTTTGTACAAGTTGCAAGACCTGGGGGGGGGGGCTTCTCCCCCCCCCCGCACGATGTAGCTGCCAAAATGTTTTATAACCCTATAACCCTTTTTCCCTGAATTTTTTTTAACCAATAATAATAATAATAATAATAATAATAATAATAATAATAATAATAATAATAATAATAATAATAATAATAATAATAATAATAATAAATTTTATTTGTTAGCCACACCCTCTCCCAAAGGACTCGGGACGGCTTACAATAAAAAACACATGAAATACAAATATGGACAATACATACACAAATATGTAGACGTATACGTGGAGGAGGCAGACAGATGAATAAAGACAATTAAAATCACACTTTAAAATCCCCAAATAAAATTACAAAATTAAAAACCCGTCAGGAGCGATATGATCAAACTATAATACAATACAATAGTAGAGTTGGAAGGGACCTTGGAGGTCTTCTAGTCCAACCCCCTGCCTAGGCAGGAAACCCTATACCGTTTCAGACAAATAGCTATCCAACATCTTCTTAAAGACTTCCAGTGTTGGGGCATTCACAACTTCTGGAGGCAAGCTGTTCCACTGATTAATTGTTCTCACTGTCAGGAAATTTCTCCTCAGTTCTAAGTTGCTTCTCTCCTTGATTAGTTTCCACCCATTGCTTCTTGTTCTACCCTCAGGTGCTTTGGAGAATAGTTTGACTCCCTCTTCTTTGTGGCAACCTCTGAGATATTGGAATAATGCTATCATGTCTCCCCTAGTCCTTCTTTCTCTTAAGCTAAACATACCCAGTTCCTGCAACCGTTCTTCATATGTTTTAGTCTCCAGTCCCCTAATCATCTTTGTTGCTCTTCTCTGCACTCTTTCTAGAGTCTCCACATCTTTTTTACATCGTGGCGACCAGAACTGAATGCAGTATTCCAAGTGTGGCCTTACCAAGGCATTATAAAGTGGTATTATTAACACTTCACGTGATCTTGATTCTATCCCTCTGTTGATGCAGCCTAGAACTGTGTTGGCTTTTTTGGCAGCTGCTGCACACTGCTGGCTCATATTTAAATGGTTGTCCACTAGGACTCCAAGATCCCTTTCACAGTTACTACTACTGAGTAAGGTATCACCTATACTGTACCTGTGCATTCCGTTTTTGTTGCCTAAATGTAGAACCTTACTCTTTTCACCATTGAATTTCATTTTATTAGATAGTGCCCAATGTTCAAGTTTGTCAAGATCCTTCTGTATCTTAAGCCTATCTTCTGGAGTGTTGGCTATTCCTGCCAGCTTGGTATCATCTGCAAATTTGATGAGTTCCCCATTTATTCCCTCATCCAAATCATTGATGAAGATGTTGAAGAGTACTGGGCCTAAAACAGAGCCTTGGGGTACTCCACTGCATACTTCCCTCCATGTAGATGCAGTTCCATTGAGAACTACACGTTGAGTGCGGTTGGTCAGCCAGTTACCAATCCATCTGGTGGTGATGCTGTCTAACCCACATTCTTCTACTTTATCTAGTAGTAGGTTATGGTCTACCTTATCAAAAGCCTTACTGAAGTCCAAGTAAACTATATCAACGGCATTCCTCTGGTCCACTAATTTTGTCACATTATCAAAGAATGCAATAAGATTAGTCTGGCATGATCTGTTTTTGACAAATCCATGTTGGCTTTTGGCTATTACTTTGTTTGCTTCTAGGTGTTCGCAAATTCGTTGCTTGATTATTTTTTCCAGAATCTTTCCTGGTATTGAGGTTAGGCTGATAGGTCTGTAGTTTCCTGGATCTAATTTTTTCCCTTTTTTGAAGATGGGAACCACATCAGCTCTTTTCCAGTCCTCTGGTAGTTCCCCGGTGTTCCAGGATCTCTGAAAGATATAATTCAGTGGTTCTGAGATCTCGTCTGCTAGTTCCTTCAGAACTCTGGGGTGTAATCCATCCGGTCCTGGTGATTTGAACTCATCTAGGGTAGACAGGTGCTCACTTACCATTTTCTTCCCTATTTCAATTTGTGTTCCTAATTTTGTGGTGCTGCTTTTGATAGGTTGGACTGTTTTATCCCTTTGTGTAAAGACAGATGCAAAACATGAGTTAAATAGTTCTGCTTTCTCCCTGTTGCTTGTCACCTTCTTGCCACTTTCTCCTAGCAATGGACCAATTGTTTCCTTAACTTTTTTCTTGTTTTATGGTTTTTCTTGTTCTATGGTTGAGCCAGGCCAGCTACTTGGAATAGGTGGGTCTTGAGCTTTACACGGAAGGAGCGGAGGTCAGAGGTAGTCCTAATATCCGGGGGGAGGTCATTCCACAGGGCTGGGCCCGCCACAGAGAAGGCTCTACTCCTAGGCGCCGCCCCTTGACACTGTCTGGTGTAGGCTAAATCTGGAGAAGTCCCTCTCTGTGCGAGCGAATTGGTCGCAGGGATGTATGGGGCAAGATACGATCCCGTAAGTAGCTAGGTCCTGAGCCATATTCAAATAAAAATTTGAATAACAAAACCTAATATTTGGTCTTTATCTGATCCCAAATATATCACAGCATTCTCCATTGCTTTTTTAGGTGAGTGATGTAAGTGTTTCAGAGACTCTGAGGAACCACCTTTGGTGGGAAGGTAACAGCGTTCTGTGCACCATTGGCATTTAGTCATACTGGCCACATGACCACAGAGACATCTTTGGCTCTTCAGCTTTGAAACGGAGATGAGTACCACCCCTGGAGTCGGGAACAGCTAACACATATGTGCAAGGGAAACCATACAGTTCCAGAGCCAACATTTTCCTTGTTAGTCAGCTCTCATACCAAAACCTATAGTTATATCAATTCTATCAAACAAAGATAATTCAACCTCCAGGGAATTCCTCAAGCATCACTTTCTAGACATGCTCTGACAGGAAGGACTGCAATCACTGCAGAACAGTGTCCCGAGGGGGCGTAGCTGTGTTTTTTCCTTAACCTGCTTTTCTCCAGCTGCCCTGTAGATGGAGCCCTTCAAAAAGTTTAGCATCCCCAGAGAAGTTGCTTCTCACTGTCCTAATCACCATGCTGGTGTTTGAGACTTCTTTGGCTAATTCTTCAGTGACTGCCTTTGATGTAAACAGACTAAAACAATATGAAAGAGACCTTGCAGCAGAAAGAACAAATTGTTAAGGGTCATACAGTGACAGTGTGTATGACAGAAGTTTTGGGATAGGCAGGGGCTGGTCTCTTGAATGTCCCCTTCTCTCCTTTCCAGGGGAAGCTCTCTGGATCACCAAAGCCTGGCATTTCCATCTTGTGAACATTCTTTGAATTCTCCTAACACTTCTTGTTGCACATTTTTAGAAACAGGAAATAGATTGGTTGAGCCCTATGAATTATGGAACTCCAACTTCTGCTTCTAATACTGCTGGTGTCCCAGCCAGCCTCTGGGAAGTTTAGAATGAAGTGCCTACTAAAATCCGAGCATCAGGGTGGAAAAAATCCATGGAGCTATTACAGGCCAGGAGACTATCTCGTTAGTGTTGTCGTCACAGCTTCAAACTTTGTTGTTCAGCCATTGCATTTCAACATGGCTCCTTTTATGGTCTCTAATCGGTAAGTCATTCTATTTATTTATTTTTATTTAGTTGGTTTGTCACTCATGTACAGGATAACAGGAATAAGAATAAACATGAATAAGATTTATTTGGGTACAAATAAATGGGGAGAGTAGGACAGGGAGGGCAGGCATGCTGGTGCGCTTATGCATGCCCCCTTACAGACCTCTTAGGAATGGGGTGAGGTCAACAGTAGACAGTTTAAGGTTAAAGTTATGGGGTTTGAGGATGTAACAAGAGAGTCAGGTTGTGCATTCCATGCGTTGACCGCTCTGTTGCTGAAGTCGTATTTTCTGCAATCGAGTTTGGAGCGGTTTATCTTGAGTTTGTATATATTGTGTGCTCGCGTATTATTGCAGTTGAAGCTGAAGTAGCCACTGACAGGTAGGACATTGTGTGTGATGCAGGTGCATTTCTTTGGTTCTCGTTTTCAACTGTATACTTTGTTTCATCTTTTTCCACCTATTCCAAAGTTGCAGGACATCTGTAAGTTTTTGAATCATTTTAATTTGTAGGGCAGCCTTACAGTAAATGGTCTGTTGTTGTATGAGACTCAAATGCAAGGAAGGGGAGAAGGGACCTTAGAAGAACATCAGAAAGAGAAAGATAAATCCAAAGAATCTTCCTATCCTCTCCCGGTCTAGATTTCATCACTTGAATATTGACTTTCATTCAATGTACTTATTGAAAAGGTTCATTGTTTTTTTCTCATTGTTATTCAATGTCTTTATAATGCTTTGGTAAGACCACACTTGCAGCACTGCATTCAGCTTTGGTCACCATAATATAAAAAAGATGTGGAGACTCTAGAAAGAGTGCAGAGAAGAGCAACAAAGATGATTAGGGATCAGGAGGTTAAAACATATGAAGAACGGTTGTAAGAATTGGCCATGGCTAGTCTAGTGAAGAGAAGGACCAGGGGAAACATGATAGCAGCTATTCCAGTGTCTAAGGGGTTACCACAAAGAAGAGGGAGTCAATCTATTCTCCAAAGCATCTGAAGGCAGGACAAAAAGCAATGGATGGAAACTAATCAAGGAGAAAAATAACCTGGAACTAAGGAGAAATTTCCTGACAGAACAATTAATCAGTGGAACAACTTGCCTCCAGAAGTTGTGAGCGCTCCAACACCGGAAGTTTTCAACAAAAGTTTAGGCAACCAGGTGACTGAAATAATATACCCCCAGGTATACTCTTCTAGTCCGACCTGGGGGTTGGACTAGAAGACCTCCAACATCCCATCTACCTCTGCTATTCCGTTATTCCTTATCCACCTATGAACAGAGGATGGATTTGTGTGTGTGTGTGTGTGTATATATATATGTGATGCACACTTATAAGTCACTTATGAAGCATCCTCCTCCTTTTATGGTGCTCACTTTAATGATTAGACAAATGAAAACTAGCACTACTACAAATAATGATACGCCGTATTTGTAACTATTAACTCTATAAGTTAATACTATCTCTATCCCATCTACTAAATGCTCTTCAATGATGATGGGTTTTCACCTCTGGTTTATGGATCAGTATTGGCTTAAGTCTCAGTAGGCTTGTGGAGATAAAGAGGAATAAGTTAACCAAGGATTGTGTTCATGCTGTTGATCATGATCATAAAATGAACATTTTTTTTTACAGTCGGTTGTATATTGATATGACAAGTCTCCTACCCTTCGCTTTTGCCATTCAAGAGATCAACAAAGACACGCAGCTCCTGCAGAATCTCACACTTGGCTACAACATCCATGACAACTATATGAACACTCTTGGAACTTCATATACCTTGTTAGACATACTATCTACTGGAGAGGCCAATGTTCCCAACTACAGCTGTGGAAGGAAGGACAACGTCATCGCTCTTCTAGATAGAGCTGCCAGTGACATCTCCATCCAGATGTCAACACTGGGAGGCATCTACAAAGTCCCTCAGGTTTGTCTGTGTCTTTCACTATCTGGCAAAATTAGTGGTGAGCAACAGAGCCCACCATATCTTCAACATGAGATTATTGAGCTGATTTTCAGTAGGGCCATTGGAGATGTAATGGCAGAGGACAGTGGGGAGGGGAGAAAGATCGAAGTAACAATATCCCCTAATGACACCATCACCATTGCTTTTGGGGGCCTCTGCTACAGATCAGATCACTCATGTCTCCGGCTAGACTTCCCTGGCGCTACCCTCCACCGCGAGGAGGCGGAGCCAGTTTGTCCAAGCTGGTACCGCCCCAAGCACCTGATGGAACCGGATAGGTTCCAGATGGAGCTTGGGCCACTACCTGTAGCCCTGACCCGCGCTCGGTCGGAGGACCTAGTGGCCGCCTGGAATAGGGCGACGGCTGGGGCCTTGGACCGGGTTGCGCCTTTGCGGCCTCTCCTACGGCAGGGACCCACCCGGGCTCCTTGGTATACCGAGGAATTGAGGGTGATGAAGCGCCATAGGAGACGTCTAGAGAGCAGGTGGAGGTCCTCACGCTCCGAGTCTGACCGAGCACAGGTAAGAGCCTATTTACGGACCTACCTTGTGGCATTGAGAGTGGCCAAACGCAGACATTGTGCCGCTCTCATTGCGTCTACGGATAACCGCCCTGCCGCCCTGTTTAGGGTGACCCGCTCCCTCTTGTCGCAAGAGACATGGGGGGCACCCTTACAGGGAAGAGCAGAGGAGTTTGGGGAATATCTGCAGAACAAAGTCGCTTAGATCCGAAGCGGATGGGCCCCCTCCGGTGAACTGGACGGGCCGTCAACAGCGAGTCTTGTGAGACCACTCTGGGAGGAGTTTGACTCTGTTGCCCCCGAGGACTTAGACAGGTTGCGTGGACAGCTGCGACCCACCACATGTTCAATGGACCCGTGTCCCTCCTGGCTGGTACTGGCATCCTGCGAGGTGACACGTGGCTGGCTTCTGGGCCTGGTGAACGCCTCATTGGTTGAGGGATCCTTACCAACTGCCCTGAAAGAGGCGGTGGTGAGGCCCTTACTCAAGAGGCCTTCACTTGACCCAATGGAGCTAGCTAATTATCGTCCAGTCTCCAACCTTCTCTTCCTTGCGAAGGTTGTTGAGAATGTGGTGGCGCAGCAATTTCCACGTCAACTCGATGAATCCAACTATCTAGACCCATGCCAGTCCGGCTTCCGACCCGGGCACAGCACAGAGACAGCCTTGGTCGCGTTGGTTGATGATCTCTGGAGGGCCAGAGATAGAGGTTGTTCCTCTATCCTGGTCCTATTAGACCTCTCAGCGGCTTTTGATACCATCGACCATGGTATCCTATTGTGCCGGCTGGAGGGGATGGGAGTCGGAGGCACCGTTTTACGGTGGTTCGGCTCTTACCTCTCCGGCCAGATGCAATATGTGTTGACAGGGGGGCAGAGGTCGAACCTGAGGCCACTCTCTTGTGGGGTGCCACAGGGGTCGGTCCTCTCGCCCCTTCTGTTCAACGCATATGTGAAGCCGCTGGGCGAGATCATCCGTGGTTTTGGGGTTGAATATCATCTGTACGCTGATGATACCCAGCTGTACATCTCAACCCCAAGCCACCCCAACGAGGCTGTCGAAGTGATGTCCCGGTGTTTGGAAGCCGTCGGGGTCTGGATGGGGGACAACAGACTCAAACTCAACCCTTCCAAGACCGAGTGGCTGTGGATACCGGCACCTCGGTTCAGCCAGCTGACTCCATCGCTGGCCATAGGGGATGAGCAATTGCCCCCTGTGGAACGGGCGCACAATTTGGGCGTCCTCCTAGATGCCCGGCTGTCAATGGATGACCATGTGGCAGCCGTGGCAAGGGGGGCATTCCACCAGGTTCGCCTGGTGCGCCAATTGTGCCCCCTACTGGACCGGGATGCCCTACGCACAGTCACTCATGCACTGGTGACATCTCGCCTAGACTACTGTAATGCTCTCTACATGGGGCTTCCCTTGGGACACGCCCGGAGACTGCAGCTAGTCCAGAACGCGGCCGCGCGGGTTGTCATGGGGAGTACCAGATACTCCCACGTAACACCACTCCTGCGCGAGCTGCACTGGCTGCCTGTGGTTTTTCGGGTGCGTTTCAAGGTTCTGATCACCATCTTTAAAGCGCTCCATGGCACAGGACCTAGTTACTTGCGGGATCGCATCCTCCCACATACATCCCTGCGGCCAATTCACTCTCACAGGGAGGGGCTTCTCCAGGTGCCGTCCACTAGGAAATGCCAGCGGGCGGCGCCAAGGAGTAGGGCCTTCTCTGTGATGGGCCCAACCCTCTGGATTGACCTCCCCCCCGATATTAGAACCACCTCGGACTTCCGCTCCTTCCGACAAAAATTGAAGACTCACCTGTTCCGATTAGCTGGCCTGGCATAATAATAACTGTTATAACTGTTACCTCCTGGAAATATATTTTTAACTGGTATTTTAAGGGTATTGTTTTAAATTTAATTGATTTTAGGGGTTTTAAAGCCATATTTATATTCTTGCTGTACAGTTCTTTTAATTCTTTTAACCTCCTCCATATTTATTTATTTATTCATCTGTTTATCTATTTAATGAATTTTACTGTGGATGATGTATTTGCTGTGTGGACTGTACACCGCCCCGAGTCCCTTTTGGGAGAGGGGGCAGTCTAGAAGTGTAAAAATAAATAAATAAATAAATAAATAAATAAATAAATAAATAAATAAATAAATAAATAAATAAATAAATAAATAAATAAATAAATAAATAAATAAATAAATAAATAAATAAATAAATAAATAAATAAATAAATAAATAAATAAATAAATAAATAAATAAATAAATAAATAAATAAATAAATAAATAAATAAATAAATAAATAAATAAATAAATAAATAAATAAATAAATAAATAAATAAATAAATAAATAAATAAATAAATAAATAAATAAATAAATAAATAAATAAATAAATAAATAAATAAATAAATAAATAAATAAATAAAATAAATAAATAAATAAATAAATAAATAAATAAATAAATAAAAAATAAATAAAAAAATAAATAAATAAATAAATAAAAAATAAATAAATACTGATGAAGATGGGGGGAAAGCTTCTGTGTCCAATCGAAATGTCTTCTGTACAAAATGAATGGGAGTTTATAATTTTGTATTTAAAATATGATCCGCGGTGGTACAATATTGCAGGCTAACTCTGTTCACATTGCCAAGAGGTTGATTCCTTCATTCCTGACTGGCTCAAGGTTGACTCAACCTTCCATCCTTCCGAGGTTGATAAAACGAGGAGTCAGATTTTCGGGGGCAAGAAGCTGACTGCAAATTGCTTAGAGAGGGCTGTAAAAGCTCTATGAAGTGGTATATAAGTCTAAGTGCTATTACTATATGCTCTTGCTAAGTGCTATTAATCTTAACTAAAAGTGATATTTTAAATGGTGGATAAATCCAAAATTTGTGAAAAGAATCCTATTGGATTATCTTACCTACAGTTAGAAAAGCATATATCTTATGGATTCATATTGATCACTAGCATTATTTAACTACTACATTTTTTTAAAAAAATGCCAACTATTTTTTATCTTAATTTGTTCACCATCTAATACATGATGGAAGACTTTCAGAGCAATAAAGTCCCCATGGAGAGGACTTTCTACTTGCTAAACTACACAAAAATATCCTGACTAGTACGTCCTCTACTGGTGCATTAATTTACACATGTAAATAATACTTGCCATATCCAGGTGTGTTTTAAGATGCCAATGATAGTTGCTATTCAAAAGAAAGGAAATAAAAAGAACCAAAGCAATTAAAGGCCCATTAGTCAAATAGATATAGTCCCTTAGATATTGGAAGATTGCTATCATGTCTCCCCTAGTCCTTCTTTTCATTAAACTAGACATACCCAGTTCCTGCAACTGTTCTTCATATCTTTTAGCCTCCAGTCCTCTAATCATCTTTGTTGCTCTCCTCTCACACTCTTTCTAGAGTCTCAACATCTTTTTTTCGTAGTGGTAACCAAAACTGGATGCAGAATTCCAATATAATGTCTTACCAAGGCATTATAAAGTGGTAGTATCACTCTTCTGATTATATAATATAATTAAATATATATTTTACATTTATATATACACCAAATGATGATCTTGATTCTATACCTCTGTTAATACAGTATAGGATTATATTGGTTTTTTTGGCAACTGCAGCACACTGCTAGATCATATTTAAGGAATTGTCCACTAGGACTCCAAGATCCCTCTCAACAACTACTGTTGAGCCAGGTACCACCTATTTGATACCTGTCAGTTACTGTATTTGAAAATCATACCATAGCCAGAGATGACTGTTTGATGGTGAGCTAACTGGATAACAGAGTTGGAAGGGACTTTGGAGGTCTTCTAGTCCAATACCCTGCCATTTCAGACAAATCGTTGTCCAATCTCTTCTTGAAAACTTCCTATGTTGGATCATTTACAACTTCTGGAGGCAAGTCATTCCACTGATTAATTATTCTCACTGTTGGGAAGTTTCTCCTTAATTCCAGGTTGCTTCTCTCCTTGATTAGTTTCCATCCATTGCTTCTTGTCCTGCCTTCAGGGGCTTTGGAGCTTGACTCTCTCTTCTTTGTGGCAACCTCTGAGAAAGTGGAACACTGCTATCATGTCATAATTAAGCAAGTTAACATCTTCCTTTACCTAGGAGTAATTTTCTCTGAGACTGGACCTAAGAGATAGAGCGTAAGTGAATGTATTGCTTAAATGAAAAAATCATAACCATTCAGTCCCAATTATAAAAATATATCTGGCCCAGGTATCCCCATTCTCTTATGTGGAGCAGATGCTTGGGGCTTAAAAGAGCTGTCCCAAGTGGAACATAATCAGGTCATTTGAGAAGTATCTTGGTTGAGTTAAAGGGACCTCAGCTGCCATCAGAGCTGAATTGTGAATTTAGACAAGCTATGAAAATTGACAGATTCCCCAAATTCTGTCCTTTAGAAGAAACAAAATTCTAATTAAGAAAACATAATGTCAGCGTTCTTAATACCATGCATGAAATCAATCAGAGACCAAGGCAGAATCATCCTTAAAGTTCCAATTTAATCAGACAGGCAAGTTAGCACGTCTATGGAGTTCCAACTCTAATGTTCTTCCTGGAATTCCACTCAGTTGAAAGTTCATGATCTTATCCCTACACCCCATAATCCATCACATGTTCCAATCATCATCTTCCACACTGGCATCTACACCCCTCTGCTTCCGGTCAGGTGTCGAGGTGCAGAGACAAAAGATGACCTTGGCTTCTATAAAAGAATGACAACAATACATTCCACCATCCTACTCCTTTCTATTCCCCCCTCCCAACTACTACACTAATGAAACAGCATAGGAAATTAATAAGAAAGTGTGGCAGGCCAAAGATCCTAAAAGAAACGTAACTACAGGCCTGACAATTGGATTGTAGAGATGACAAATTAGATTCAAAGCTGTGTCTGTAGAGATTCTCAGTCATCCAGGTCATGGTTGTCCCAAAGATGCTTTTTCAGGAAGGAGCTAAATTTTCTTGTTTGTTTGTGTTTTTTGCTTTGAAGACAATTCACTTCTCATCCAAAGAGCATCTTCAGCTCTGACTGGATGTTGGGGAATGGAATGGAATTTATATCTGTGTCCTCAGGATCACTTAAGTAGTCCTAATGGCTCTTGTAGTCTGCAATTTTTCTGGAAATCCGTTCATACTCCCGCACCATTTGAAGGGAGTTCATCACAAATTGCAGAGCTAAAATGCACACAGGACACAGATAAACCTCCCAGTGGCCTCAAGGACCCTCAAAAAGGAATGCAAATTACCAGCTGTCTACAAGGAATATAAATCCTTCCATTCCCCACCATCCAGTCAGAGCTGAAGAAGCTGCCTATTGAAAAAAAAGCACCTTTGGGATGTGAAGCTGTGGTTTTTATCTTTGCTACAACTGGAAAACAAGCTTTAAAGGATCCAGTATATCTAAACAGAGAATGATCTATCCATTTTTAGTAAGATTATCATGTTGAAATGGATGAGCTGCTACAAATGTTCCATTAAAATTCAAAAATTACGTATGGTATGGCAATTTATGGGGAAACTGGGTCTGGTTACAATAAATTTATTGTGATACTGAAAACATGGTTTCCATTCTTTATTCTTGTTTTTTTTTATTTAATGGGTTTCTTTTATTCTATTTTATATACTTTCTTCTTAATGTCATGTGCTTTGCCTTCTGTATTTTGATATGGTCTAATATACTGTATATAATACATATATGATATAATATAAGATATGGCTCAATGGCTAAGACACTGAGCTTGTCGATCAGAAAGTTCGGCAGTTTGGCGGTTCGAATTCCTAGTGCCACATAATGGAATGAGCTCCCATTATTCGTTCCAGCTTCTGCCAACCTAACAGTTTGAAAGCATGTAGAAAACAAGTAGAAAAATAGGAACCACCTTTGGTGGGAAGGTAACAGTGTTCTGTGCACCTTCAGCATTTAGTCATGCCAGTCACATGACCACGGAGACGTCTTCGGACAGCGCTGGCCCTTCGGTTTGAAACGGAGATGAGCACTGCCCCCTAGAGTTAGGAATGACTAGCACATACATGCGAGGGGAACCTTTACCTTTAATAGCTAATGAAGAAAAATCATTCTAATGCATTGCTTAGGACCAGGTGAGGTTTATTAAAACCTAATATTTGGACTTTATCTGACCCCAAATATATCACAGCATTCTCCATTGCTTTTTTAGGTCAGTGACGTAAGTGTTTCGGATGCTCTGAGTGATAAAAATCACTTTCCCTTTTTCTACGCAATGGTTCCCAAAGAAGGGATCAACTATCCAGGAATTATACAACTGCTCCTCCATTTCAGATGGACCTTGATTGGTCTCTTTGCTTCTGACACAGAGAAAGGAGAAAAATTCATGAGGTTTTTGACTACTGCGCTTGAGAGAAATGGAATTTTTGTTGTTATATCACAACTATTCCTAAAAGCTAGACCTACAGATCCCCTCAGGGATGCTTTCTGTAAGTGGAGACAAGTCAATGTCTTTGTTTACTACGTAGAATATGGCAACTTCCTGGATGGAATTCTCCTTGCTTACTTGATCCTTGAAGGTTTTCCAGGACCCATCGAAGGAAAAGTCTGGATCATCACAATTGTGGCAACATTGCCAATCAGAAGAGAAAGGATTTTCAAATATGTCCATAGTATTTCGATCTTTGCAGTGCAAGACAAAAAAAGGCCAAAAAATTATGTTATTAAACCTGATATCTTTCTGAAAACCCAGTTTCACGATCAGTCTTTTCATTGTTCTATTTCAAAGCATGTCTTTTCTGTCAAAGGCCGGAGAAGATGCACCCAGAAAGCCCCACTGGAGACCCAACAGGAAAGGAACATATTACGCATCCCAAATGACCATCCTGTTTACGTTATTGTTAAGACTCTGGCCCGTGCCTTGAGTGCTGCATATTCCTCCACAACAAAGAGGAGGAGGAAGGCGAGCAAAGAGTCTTTCGGGACTCAAAGGCTGCA
>JAKRSI010001079.1:87500-177006 GCA_029890345.1 Natrix helvetica helvetica
TTCAACCAATGAAATATTAAAAGACCATAATTGCCAAGAGGTGAGATGAAGAAGTTACATATGATACAATCATTGCACAGGATCTCCAGGGCTGTTTAAACACCACATTATAAAGGATTTCCAGAAGGCCCCAATGATTGGGGCTAATATCAACTTGGGCCTACTTAATGCCTTTTTGGAGGAATGGTTGCTATCACCACCTACCTTGAAGGAGGCCACAGTGCATCCATTTCTCAAGAGACTCTACATGGATCCAACCGTGATAGAGAACTACATAATACTGTCCCACATTTTGAAAGCATGAGTGTTGCTTTGTATTTAGGCTGATGGCTGAGTTACAGTACCAAACAGAGGTGGGTTCCTACCGGTTCACACTGATTCAGGAAAACCGGTAGTGGAAATTGGGACCTGGTCACCGAACCGGTAGGGACAGCAGGCTGGCCATGCCCCCAAACCATTACCCCAGTCGCCGCTGCCAGCTTTGTTTTTATTACTTTTTTCATGTTATGCGCATGCGCAAAACAACTTCTACTCAACTGCACACATGTGTACAGCGAACTGGCAGCAATGCCAGCATCAACTCACCTCAGCAGGTTCTGACTAGTTCCGGAAAACTGGTAGTGGAAATTTTGAGTAGTTCAGAGAACCAGTAAATACCACGTCTGACTGGCCCCTCCCCATCTATTTTCTGCCTCCCAAGTCCCAGCTGATCAGGAGGAAATGGGGATTTTGCAGTAACCTTGCCGTAGGGTGAGGAAAGAATGGAGATTTTATAGTATCCTTCCCCTGCCATGCCCACCAAGACATGCCACACACACCAAGCCATGCCCACAGAACCAGTAGTAAAAAAAATTGAATCCCACCACTGATTGGTTGCTCTTGCAGATGACCTCTGGGTGGAGATGGTGCAACTATCATGACCCTTCTGGATCTCTCAGTGACTTTAGATACTATCATTCTTCTGGACTAGCTAGATGTGGGAGATATTGTTTTGCGATGATTCTTTTTTCTTTGCATATGGCATCAGTTGATGTTGTCATGGGAAGAGGTTAGACTCTAATACCCTTCATTCCTCAGGATTTGTATCTCTCTTTTCCTCTTTATTATTTACATGAAACTGATGGGTGAGTCATTTGCCACCACGGGGCATTGTATCATTCATACACCACCCATGGCAATGTAAGTGGTGGTCTCATCGTGATGTTTAGCATGCAGAGGCTGTATGGATCTGAATGGGAGGAACTGACTTCAACTCAATCCTAGCAAGATAGTACCTTTCTAAATTAGACACTGGGCAAGAAATATTACTTTCTGTTTTCTCAGATACTGAAAAATGCACAGAGTGTCCAGATGATCAATATCCAACTGAGAAGCGAGTTCAATGCATCCCAAAAAGAATATCCTTCCTCTCCTATGAAGAACATCTGGGAATTATCCTTGTATCTCTTTCCCTTTTCTTGTTCCTAACCACAGGATTTGTTTTACTCATGTTCATTAAATACCAAGAAACTCCCATTGTCAAAGCCAACAACCGAGACCTCTCCTACATCCTCCTAGTCTCCCTCTTGCTTTGCTTCTTGTCTCCTTTTCTCTTCATTGGTCAACCAAGGAAAGCCACTTGCCTTCTCCGACAAACATTTTTCAGCATCATCTTCTCAGTTGCTGTTTCTTCTCTCTTGGCCAAAACCATCACGGTGGTGCTGGCTTTCCTGGCCACAAAACCAGGAAACCGAGTGAAGAGATGGTTGGGGAAGAGCTTGGCCAACTCCATCATCCTTTCTTCTGCTGCTGTCCAAGTTATCATCTGTTCCATCTGGCTTGGAATTTCTCCCCTATTCCCTGACTCTGACTCCCACTCTCAACTTGGAGTGATCATCCTGCAATGCAATGAAGGCTCTGTTGTCATGTTCTATATCACCATTGGCTACATGGGCTTTCTTGCTGCCATCTGCTTCACAGTGGCTTTCCTAGCCAGAAATCTACCTGGGGCCTTCAATGAAGCCAAGTTGATTACCTTCAGCATGCTGGTCTTCTGCAGTGTCTGGGTGACTTTTGTGCCCACCTACCTGAGCACCAAAGGGAAATATATGGTTGCTGTACAGATCTTCTCCATCTTGGCTTCCAGTGCTGGTCTGCTGGTCTGCATCTTCATCCCCAAGTGCTACATTATTATTTTAAGGCCAGATCAGAACACAAGGGAGCATCTTACAACCAGAATTAATGTAAAACCATGAGAGATAACACTATTATGATATTGGAAGAATTGTAAAATTTTGCCAGCAGCAATCACATTCACAAACACACACAGGTAATTGATTCAGCAGGATTCATTAACTTCTCTTTATATATAATACAGCACATTAAATAAATATACAATACCAAAAGTAGGTTTTCAAATGTGGTAGTAAATACAAGCAAAACACAAGCAGAGGAGAGAACAGGTTTCAGTTTCAGTTTCCAAACAGTCCCCATTGGCTGACCTGTTATCATGTCTATTTCATTCTATGAACATACTCTAACAAATTTCTTGTATTTGACAGAAAATATTAATTACTGTATGTCCACATAGTTTGGATGCAGTAGTGCAAGAAAATCAGATGTATATATTTCTGAATTGGAAATTATTGAGTGAATGGAATTTTTGCAACTCCCTTCTCTACCATCTCAATTAATCCTGCTAAAGAGAACTCTGTGAATGTCATTTAGAGCAATTTGATATGTGGCAACTGCCAATGACCCTGAAGCTTTTAATAATTAATTTGAGAAATTATTCTGATTGACAGTGGCTAACAGTGTAGATGTGAGGGAGAGTATATATGAAAAGAGTCAAGATGGATGAAATACTTGCAGTCTTGTAAAATTGATGTTAACTCTTCAAATCCAGGAAAGAAGCACCACTACAGAATCTTGGTGTGGTTCTTGGAGGTAGCCTGGCTCTAAGCTGAGGTGGTGCAGTGGTTAGAGAGCAGTACTGCAGGCTACTTCAGCTGACTGCTAGCTGCAGTTCGGCAGTTCAAATCTCACCAGGCTCAAAGTTGACTCAGCCTTCCATCCTTCTGAGGTGGGTAACATGAGGAGCCAGATTGTTGGGGGCAAGAGGCTGCCTCCGTAAACCGCTTAGAGAGGACTCTAAGAGCACTAAGGTGAAGGTTACGGTTCCCCTCGCACATGTATGCTAGTTGTTCCCGACTCTACAGGGCGGTTCTCATCTCCGTTTTAAAGCCGAAGAGCCAGCGCTGTCCGAAGATGTCTCCATGGTCATGTCGCCAGTATGACTAAACACCGAAGGGGCACAGAACGCTGTTACCTTCCCACCAAAGGTGGTCCCTATGTTTTCTACTTGCATTTTTACATGCTTTCGAATTGCTAGGTTGGCAGAAGCTGGGACAAGTAACAGGAGCTCACCCCGTTACTTGGCACTAGGGATTTGAACTGCCAAACTACCAACCTTTACGATCAGCAAGCTCAGCATCTTAGCCACTGAGCCACCGCACCCCATGTAAAAGCACTATGAAGCGGTATATAAGTCTAAGTCCTGTTGCTATTGCTAAGCTCTAGTGCTCTTTAGCTTAAGAACAGCACTTTTCTTTGAACTTAATAATTGGTATGCCATCTTATACTTGCTTGTGCTTTGCTAGCCTCTGATGCAGGGGGGGATGTTCACTTATTTTTACCACCAGTTTGCCCTGCACACTCATGCTTACTTCACACACATGTGCATCTTCTGCGCACGCGCCTGGCCTTCCGTGCATCTGCTTTGCTGATGCAAAGACCTTCTACACATGTGACCGGCCTCAAAAATGTGGCTAAATAGGATGGCTAGTTCTGGGGTGGGGGTGGGAGCAGACCCACCTGCGATTTCCACTACTGGTTTGCCTGGACCGGTCCAAACCAACTGAATCTGATGACTGTCTCCCAAGAATTCTGGGGAGGGTGGAAGGGAGGTGGAATGTTTGGGGGGGAAATGAAAGTGGCTGCTGTATCTTCCCAAGATGCTGCCTCAAGGTCAGCTGGGGGCTGGGAGAAGAAGGCAGCTGCATACCCACCTCGCTTGAATGCTTGAACCCACCATTCTGAAAACATCTTGCTTGAACTTGGTTGGTCATGTGGAGATCAGCAATGGGAGGCAGTTAAGGGAGGGAAAGATTGAATTTAGGGATTTTGGTGCGCCATTCTCAGTTCTGGCTATGTATTACTGCAATACACTCAATTACTAATAAAACTATATCATTTTCAACAAATGGAGCCAAGGATGGTTTCTATTTAGAGGTTTAAATGGTGGCAGGTCTGAATGTAAGGCTTGTATTGCTAATGAGCATCCAGGCCATTGCATCCAACACTAGCTGAAATTTCTGGATGATTTTTAAAGGAATCCCCCCCCCCCCGGAGAACACATTACCTAAATGATGATTATGGGAAGGATGATTTATCTGGCAAGGTTAGGCAGAAGCACCTAGCCACAATCTTCATCTGTACTTCTTGCAGAACTATGTATCATAGTTTGATGGGCTGCCACAAACAATTGGTTGCCCAAACTCTTCTTAAAACTTCCAATGTTGGAGCATTCACAACTTCTGGAAGCAAGTTTAGAATAGAATAACAGTTGGAAATGACATTGGAGGTCTTCTAGTCCAACCCCCTGCTTAGGCAGGAAACCCTACACCACTTCAGACAAATGGTTATCCAATATCCTCTTTTTAAACTTCCAGTGCTGGAGCATTCACAACTTCTGGAGGCAAGCTGTTCCACTGATTAATTATTCTAACTGTCAGGAGATTCCTCCTTAGTTCTAAGTTGCTTCTCTCCTTGATTAGTTTCCACCCATTGCTTTTTCTATCCTCGGGTGCTTTGGAGAATAGCTTCACTCCCTCTTTTTTGTGGCGACCCCTGAAATATTGGAATACTGCTATCATGTCTCCCCTAGTCCTTCTTTTCATCAAAATAGAAATACTCAGTTCCTGAAACCATTCTTCATATGTTTTAGTCTCCAGTCCCCTAATCATCTTTGTTGCTCTTCTCTGCACTCTTTCTAGAGTCTAGAACATCTTTTTATACCGTGGCGACCAGAACTGAATGCAGTATTCCAAGTGTGGCCTTACCAAGGCATTATAAAGTGGTATTAACACTTCATGTGATATTGATTCTATCCCTCTGTTTATGCAGCCTAGAACTGTGTTGGTGTCAGGGTTCCAAATATCATGCAGAATTAAATCAGAGTCCAAGGCAGAGCTATCCTTAAAGTTCCAATTTAATAAGACAGACATGTTGGCAACAAACTGGAATCCCAAATCTAAAGCTTCCTGGGATTCCAGCCATCTAGTTCTGGTCAGATGCAGAGGTGCGGAGACAAAAGATGACCTTGATTTCTAGAAAGGAATGACAACAACACATTCCACAATTCTACTCCTTACTATTCCCCCTCCCAGTTACTACACTAATGAAACAGCATAAGGAAATAATAGAGAGTGCAACTGGTGTCCACAACTGCTTCAACTTCCCCTTCCACTCCCATCTCGGGTACTTGGAAGTTGGCTTGGAAGGTGAAGGGGCGGATGGGTGCACTCACTATTGGGTCATCTTCGGCATTTTCCTCCTCTGAGGCCTCCCTATTGGTAGGATTCTTCGTCGCCTTAGGTTGGGGATCTCTTCCAGAGGTTGTTTGCCCTTTTCCTCCTCCGAGGCCTCCCCCTTGGTAGGACTTTTCATCACCTTAGGTTGGGGATCCTCTTCCAGACATTGTTGGCCCCAATGACTCTTTTCTGCTGGCATCTGGGGTCTTCTCTTTACTGCCATGGCGGTTGGTGCACACAGTTGTGGCATTGGGGCTGGAGCCAAGCACTCTGACGCTCTGTGGCCAAGTTGACAGCAACGGTGGCATTTTATTGGCCCCCGTGAGAAAAGGAACCTAGTTACATCTCTAAACTTAGGAACCGTCTGATCGCATTGTTCCGCTATCCATCCTGTAGCTTCCCCCTTGGTAATCCATTCTTCCTTTGTCACGAACACTTCTCTGTAGGAAGGTGGGGTAAGAACCTGTTGGGGCATTGAAGGGGAGACTGGAACAGGTGGGGAAGTCAATCCCTGGGTTGGCCACTGCCCAGTTATCTGCCATAGTGCCATCTGCTGAGAGAGGGCAGGTGCCCACTGACATCCCTTCCATCCATGACCTGGGGTTAAGACCCATCCCGGGGGTTCCTGATTCACAGGTTGCAGTTCAACCAACAATGGCTTGCAGGGGTGGGGTCGTGTGCCAAGGCCCCCTCTGCTGGCTTGGAGGAGTTATGGGCCAAGGCCCCTTTTGCTGGCTTGAAGGATTTTCCCATGCTGATGGCCAAGGTGCTCACTGGCATCTTTTCCATCCATACTCTGGGAAGAAAGCCCAATTTGATGGTGCTTAATTCACAAGCTGCAGCCCAATTTCCGGTGGCTGGTAAGTGAAAGATGCTGGCCAAATCCCTTCTTGCTGGCTGGGTTGAATTTCCCATTTTGATAGGGAATCTATCTTCAACTCAGTTGCAGGGTAATGGGTCGTTTCATTTATTGCTGTTTGGAAGGAGTAATTATCTCCACTCCAGTACTCCAGTCCATTGCAGCTTTTACTAGTGAAGGACGGGAAAGATTGACTCACGTTTGGCTGAAGAAGTTGGTCTGGGATTCCAAACATCTTGTTGCTTCCAGCTGTGTGTAGAATCTTTCTCCCACTGCATTCCTCCAGATGCTATAAATCTTCAAACAGAAACTCCTTCACACTCCGAGGCTTTGCAAAGAAGCTTCAAACAGAAATTCCTTTGCACTCTGAAGTTTTGCAGAGAAACATCTTGTCCAGCTCATTTTCTTCGCTGATATTTTATGCTGACCCTTGCCGGGGTGCTGGTGATTTATTTTAAAATGAGATTTGGGATAATGTCAGCATTCCAAATATCATGCAGAATTAAATCAGAGTCCAAGGCAGAGCTATCCTTAAAGTTCCAATGTAATAAGACAGACATGTTGGCAACAAACTGTGGAATCCCAAATCTGAAACTTCCTGGGATTCCATCCATCTAGTTCCGGTCAGATGCAGAGGTGTGGAGACAAAAGATGACCTTGATTTCTAGAAAGGAATGACAACAACACATTCCACAATCCTGCTCCTTTCTATTCCCCCCTCCCAACTACTACACTAATGAAACAGCATAAGGAAATAATAGAGAGTGTGGCAGGCCAAAAATCCTAAAAGGAAGAGAACTGCAGGCCTGACATTTGGCTTTTTTGGCAGCTGCTGCACACTGCTGGCTCATATTTAAATGGTTGTCCACTAGGACTCCAAGATCCCTCTTACAGTTACTACTATTGTTCCACTGAAGTTGTCCCACTGATTAATTGTTCTAACAATCAGGAAATTTCTTTTTAGTTCTAGGTTGCTTCTCTCCTTAGTTTCCATCCATTACTTCTTCAAGTGCTTTGAAGAAAAAGTTGACTCCGTCTTCTTTGTAGCAACCACTGAGATATTGGGAGAAAAAACATATGCACACAACCAGAACAATGGCCACCAGGTGACCCAAAACCTGCTTCTGGATGGATGTGGCAAGAAATAAGGTCTCCCTGTTCACCAATTGATGGTCATCGCCACCACCTCAGCTGCAGACTGCCCCCAGGGAACTGTATATTTAATAATACAAGACACTTCAAAATATAATGAATCTCAGGGTCTTGCATGATGCTGGAAGGACATTGTAGAGCAGGGGTGTCAATCTCATGGTGTTACAGTGTTGTCATGTGATGTGCCATGATTTTTTTCCATTCACTAAACTCATCATGGGTGTGGCCAGTGCATGATGAGTTTGACGGCTCTGATGTAGAGAGTGTCACGGGAATAAATAAATAAATACGAACTTCTATCACATCTATAACTTTCTCCCAATTTACCCTTCCCTACAGTCCACAGGCTGCTACTTTCCCATCTCTTAATAAGGTCTCCTCCCAAAATTTAGATTGCCAGAACAAGTGGGAAATGAAATCTCACTTCACGAAGAAATAATTTTAAACTCAGCTTTGATTTACAATTCTAATATAAAAGGAAATCACAAACAGGTCCTACTCTGCTTGTGTTCAAGGGTACTGATCTGTTCCTTGGTGTAGAAGACAAACTGCATTAGAATTAAGTCTCATCAACCTAGAATAAACTCCATACTTATGAGTGATCTTCAGGGGTGGGATTGAAAACTTTTAACATGGGGGTGTTGGCTACTCGGCCTCCTGCACCAGAATAAACGCCTGAGAGAGCACTCTGTGATACATGTAGGGGCTTGGCTTATGAATGTACCTTTCTATCTTTTCCATGTGAAGCTCAGTTTCTCTCTGTCTGAATCAGGAAAACCGCTGACATTTCCACCTTGCAAAAGGGCTTTGAATTCATCTAACTCCTCTTATTGTCCTTCTTTAGAAATGGGAACACGATTGAGGGTTCTATGAATTATGGATGTCGTCTTTCTGGTTCTGACATTGCTAGTATCCCAGCCGGTCTCTGGGAAACATTGAAGGGTCTGCTAAATTTGGAGCACCAAGATGGAGAAAATTCATATTACAGGCCGGGGGACCATATCATTAGTATGGTGACCACTGCAACACAATTATCGTACACAAAGTTGCCTTTCAACCTGGCTCCATATAATCAGGTTAACATGTAAGTCATTCAATATGATGGAATTTCATCCCTTCCATTTGCATTTCTAACTATCTATTTTTCTTCTTATTTCACTTACTCCTAGATTAAAAGACATGTCTAATTTCTTGAATTGGTTACTTTACATAGCTTCTCTCTTTGTCTTATTTTATGAAAGAGTCCCAAAACCAAATCCTGAAAGAATCCAGATTATTTTCTGCTTCACATTCAATTGTCATTTCAACACGTCAAAACTGAATTATTATAAGACTTATAGTCACCTCTGCCCAGCCTATTTCTATATTTTTATGACTGTTCATTGATATTCAAATCCAAATGCTTATAAAATAAAGACTGACTTGTTTTTTAGAGTTGTTTTTCGGGGTAACTCCTGAAATATCTCCTTCCTATTCTGGAGCTTCTATTTTAATGATTCCATGATTTTCAATACTAGTTATTGGACAAACAAAAATAAGCCCTACTACAAATAATGATATATTTGTGACTCTTAACTTTGTTAGAAGACTATCTCCATCCCATCTTCTCAACATTCATATAAATTAAACAGGGATGGTTGACTATAATTAGTCTCTCAATTTGGATCAAAATTGGATTAAGACTCAATAGGCTACTGAAGATAAAGAGAAATAAATAAAAATATTTGATGATGATGATGATCATGATGATTGCATGAATATTTTTTACAGTAGTTTGTCTACTGATAAGTCTAGAATCCTTGGCTTCATTTTTGCCATTCAAGTGGTCAACAATAATCTCCAGCTTCTGCTCAATCTCACTCTGGGCTACAACATCTGTCACAAAGATATGAATGCTGTTGCCACTTCAGATGCCTTACTGGACATGCTCTCAACTGGAGAAGCCAATGTTCCCAATTACAGCTGTGGAAGGAAGGACCACCTTTTGGCTCTTCTTGATGGAGCTGCCAGGGACATCTCCATCCAGATGTCAACCTTAGTAGGCCCCTACAAAGTCCCACAGGTTTGTGCATCTGTGTTTCTCTATCTGGTAAAACAGGTGTGGTGGTTGTACTTGAGCAATAGATTCAACCATACTTTCTCTATGGAATTCAAAAGATGCTTTTCAATATGGCCATTGTAGGTGTCAAGACAATGGACTGGGATTCACAATGTAGAGGGAGAAAGGATCAAAACAGACATATCCTCTTATGACAGTTCCCATTGTTGTGGGAGCTTCTTCCGAAGGGGAGGGGAGGCACTGTATCCAATCAAAGAGTATTCTGTAATGGGAAGCTCATATTTTGTACGCAATCTTAGCAAAAAAGAATAGTTCAATTTATTAAAACTAAAGTAATATTTTTGACTTGATCAGACCCCAAATAAAACACAGCATTCTTCATTGCTTTTCCAGATCACTGATAACATTGTTTCAGAGGCTCTGAGTGAAAAAAATCAATTCCCTTTTTTCTACCGGATTTTCCCCAAATTAGGATTACACTACCCAGCAATTGTCCAGGTTCTCCTCCATTTCAGGTGGACCTTGATTGGTCTCTTTGCTTCAGACACAGAGAATGGGGAGCATTTCATGAGAACTTTGTCTCCTGTGCTTTTCAGAAATGGGATCTGTGTTGTTATATCACAACTATTCTCAAAGACTAAATCTATATTATCCCTCTGGGATGCCATCACTAAGTGGAGACAAGTCAATGTATTTGTTCATTTCATGGAATATGCTTCTCTTCTGGACACAATTCTTCCTTTCCATGTAGTGTTTAACCATTTTCCAGAATCCATTGAAGGGAAAATTTGGGTCACAACATTCTTGGGTAATATAAAATAAAACAGAGCAAACTGTTCAGATATATCCATAGTATTTGGACCTTTGCTTTTCAGGGGAAAAAAAGACCAAAAGATTATTATTTTCAACCTGACGTATTTGTTGAACAGGAATTTGAAGACCGTTATTTTCTCTATTCTGTTTCAAAGCATGTCTTTTCCGTCAAAGGCTGGAGGAGATGCACCCAGAAAGCACCACTGGAAAACCAACAGAAAAGGAACAGTATATGGATCCGAAGTCACCACCATCTTCACAGTGTCATTAAGACTCTGGCCCATGTCTTGAAAGCTGCATATTCTGAGGGTGAAGAGAAGTTATCTACTCTAAGGCTGCAGCCATTGCAGGTATGGGGACCCAACAATCATCCAACAACTTGATGCCTAATTTTCCCCTCCAGTAGACCAATATGGCTCTTATTGTTGTCTTTCCTTGAGGTTAAGAATAATTCTTTTCTCCTTCCAGAAACTTCATCCAGTTTTTGTACAATGTCTTCTTGGGAGACAGGAAGTTGACTTTATACCAGAATTGGGGTCACCCCAATCAGAACATTCAAGGAATTATGGAAGCATTTTCCTTCTTTCCATGAGCACCACACTACCAACTCACAATCAGTTTACAATCAACTCCTGTTTTGAGACCTCCTGCACAAATCTTCTTCTAAAGTTTGGTATCCGTCATGCAGCTTCTAGTGCATCATTAATCACATTATCACCCAATTCATATGATTATTAAATCTTAAAATTGTACTGCCAATTTTTAAAAATCATTGGCCAATATCCATATATAATAAAATGAGAAAAAGTAGAAATCAAATCTGAATGATAGATCTACATTGTAGTTGTTATTTTATTTTCTTACATAAGAACCTGTAGTTTTGTCAACTTCCAGCTGCTAACAATGAGATATTTTTCTAATAGATTTAATTTTTGCAATTCTTTCTATCAGTAAATCGTCAATATTTTTCTGGATCCTTCTAATTTTTTTTTTAAAGACAAATAGCTTTGTCTAAGAGATTTATAAATCTTGCAATGCAAAATCTTGCATCATGAAATTAGTAGTCAATGCTACTTGTCTAAGTTAATAAAAATATGGAATAATAGCTAAGGGCTAATTGTTATTAGAAACTCTCCGGTTTTATGAGGAAAATTGGAAATAAGTTGAGTAAAATTTATCAAATAATTATAATTCATTTACTTATTGTACTATCCAGTCCTGACCTAACTAGCTTCATCATTATCACATCATGAAGTAGTTTGTCAATACTTTGCAGAAATCAAGCTATACCACCACAATTCCCACAATCCTTTAAGGAAGTATAATGACATGTGGGATTGACCTTCAGGGATAGGAGGAAGAGATGCTATCTAGAAATGATCAGTTAAGATGAAGGGAGAGTGAAGCTGCATAATAGGCAGGGAAAGAAACTCTGAGTTACATGCTATGAAAATTGTTGGTGAGAGATTTGTACTTTCCCACTTGCAAAGTTCCATTAATGTAGCTTTACAATGTAGTTGAATTACCACGTCTGAACATGCTTCTCATTTGGTGTACGTGAGAGAACCTTAGCCTGATAACGTTCTTCTTGACAAATACTTTCTGGTAACCACCCTGTTGTTTTGAAGGAGTTTCTAAATAATCCCTTCATTTGTTTCTTTGTTCCATTTATTTGTGACCTGCTCTAGAATGCTTCCTATAATTGGCAAAAAAAATCACAATATATATTTTGCAATATATAGTTTACCTATGTATCATTGATAAATTCTGTTGAATCTTTGTTTTTCACTTTTCAACCAGTTGTTCAGAAACATTTTTCACTTTACAGAGCATCATGTTCCCCCAACTAAGCATATTTGCATGCTAGAGAAATGTAGAAGAAAGACTGAAGCATGAAAAGGCCACCTGAGATAAGAAACCAAGGTTTCTGCTCTTAACATTCTTGAATGTTCAGTTCTAGTTCCATCCCTTTCTGGAGAAGAATGAGTTTTGCAATCTTTTCCGGAGGAAATTCTACTTGGACTACAATGGAGATGTAGCAGCAGATCTGAACATTGTAAGTTTTGTGGGTCTCTCCAAGGAGGATCTTATCAAAGAGCACCTGGGGAATTTTGCAGTCTTAGAATTAACCAAGATGCACTCTCACAACTGAAGTTGCTCAATACGGTGAGGAAAATATTGGTGTTTTTTCTCTTTTGCCAAAGCCTTAGGATCCATTTCAACTGGTCTAATTGACTAGGGTGAACGGGTGGTTGGACTAGAAGATCTCCAAGCCAGTGGTGAAATCTTTTTTTTTCCGGCAATGGTACTTTAGGCGTGGCTTGGTGGTGGTGGTGGTCATGTGACTGGGTGGGCGTGGCCAACTTATTTTTACTTTTTAAAGCATTTTTAACTAAAAATGCTTTAAAAAGTAAAAAAAGGTTCCGATGATCAGCAACTGACCAGCCTGACCCCCCCCCCTTGCCAAGCCAGACCCAACAGCCTCCTAGCCCCAAAGATTGCCAGCTTCCACCTCAGCCACCCAGTCCAGGAGATGACAGAGGGGGTAGAGAGAGAGAGAAACAAAGTGCTCGGCTTTCCCTTCTCACTCACCCTCAGGTTGCTGCTGTGGATTTTCACACCTTGCTTTACACACCTGGGATCATCACCCGCATCTTCTTCCTCCTCCTCTTCTACATCTTCTTCCTTTTCCAGCTGCCACTGAGTGCCCTTAGGTGCCGGCTCCTGGGGAGCCTCTAGCATCCAGGCAGCGGTGGCTGTGCAGGACCTCTGGTGTGTGCCAGGAACACATCGGCCCAGCGCAGCCCACCCATTTTGCCTGTGAGGCGTCGTGCTCAGCACTCAGGAACCTTCCTGACTTTAAGTGCAGGAGAAGAAGGAGCCACTGTTTCCCTGGTTCTTCCCGCAGCTTCCCCCTTCCCTCCACAGTCAGGATCACTCTTCTGGCACCTAGAGGCTCTGGAGCTACTCCTGCCACCAACATGGCGGCAAGTGCCAGGCTGTGTGTTTCTTTTGAAAGTGGTGTGAAACCCTCTCCCCATCTTCACGTGAGCAAGAAAGACTTTGGTACTGATGGAGATCCTAGACTGAAAATAAACACAAAGAGATGACTTGTGTAAAACACCTGAACACACAGAAGTAGCTTTTTTCCAGATACAGCTCCAACTATGGATAAAGTTGCAGAGGGAGGAGAGTCTCCCTCTTTCCCCCTCCTCCTTGACGTTGTTTCTTGAAGGAAGAGTGAGATGATCAGGAAATGGGTCATCAGCTTTTATTCCAGTTTGGGCTTCAGCTCCCACCTTTCCTAATCATTGGATGTGGCAAAGTCAGTTGATGTCTAGGCAGCATTTGAAATAGGTGGGGTCTCCCTTAAGCTTCCTAGTTATCGATTTATTTATTTATTTTTACATTTATGATCCACCCTTTTTCCTCAAAGAGTTACTGTATTTTTTGGAGTATAAGATGCTCCTGAGTATAAAACGCACCTTAGTTTTTGGGGAGGAAAATAAGAAGAAAAAAAATTCTGCCTCTGCCTACCAGCATCCATCGGTATTCAGCGGACACAGGATAAGAAGGTCAGCCAATGAATAGGCAAAGCAACTAAGTCAGCCAATTAGGGCTATTTGGATTCTGAAATTTGCTGTATGAGCAACAAGGAGACAGGAAGTAGCCTGGCTTAGCCGAGAACTGAAAGTGAAACTGCTGGTGTTTTGCTTGTGTTTATTGTTACCATGGAAAACATGCTTTTGGTACTGTATTGTAAATTATTGTTGTTGTTGTTGTTGTTGTTGTTGTTGTTATTATTATTATTATTATTATTATTATTATTATTATTATTATCATTATTATTATTTTGAATCCTGCTGAATCAGTTACTGTGCTTTCTGAATAAGATTGCTGCTACAAACTCTGACCAGCCTGATTGCAGCCTGATTCAGCAAAGCTGATTGGCGGGTGGATCGGACTGCTGGAATATCCCCAATCAGCCGTTCCAGGCTCCAGGGATTGCCACAGACCACCTCTACCTCCATGCCTCATGTTTTTGGCCTCTGGTGGGGGTGGGTGGGGCTACATTGGGTGTATAATACATCATTGTACGCCGCCCCGAGTCCTTTTCGGAAAGGGAGCGGCTAATAAATTTAAATTATTATTATTATTATTATAAGATGCACCCAAATTTTCACCCTCTGTTTTTGGGTAAAATCTTATAATTGGAAAAGTATGGTAAGTGTAGATAGTGAAGCCTCAGGGGTGCCATCTCTCAATTTACTGTCATGTTATTTTCCCATTCCCAATGCTGAGAGCTTCCAATTTGGGGACAAGTCTTTGCAGAGAATGTTGAGCTTCAGTTACTGTTTGGCAATGGGTGTCAGGTCAGCCGCTTTCAGCTTGGTGCCTCACTGGCATCCTGCCATCAAAGGCTAAGAGGGAGGGAACATGTGGGGAACAAATGGGCAATAAACCTGTATGGGTATGTGATGGGAAACAGAGAGGGGGAAATGATAGCTTGATTAAGAACAGAGAACCTCAGAACCAGTTTGTGCCACCACTCAAGGCCATGCAACCCAAGAAAGAATGTGGATTACCCCAAACATCACAGTATTCTCAAAACACCTAGGCGAATCTTCATTGGCTGAAGAAGGACTGGTCATAGGGAGAAACTTTTTCTATCTTTTTCACATGGGAAACTTAGTTCTAGCCTTTTTGCTGTAACCAGTAACCATTAATAAAAGAACTTATCACTTTAACCAAATGGAATTGAGGGTCTTTCTTTCCTAAGGGATGTACCTGGGGCAGGTCTGACAGTGGGTCACTCTTGTTGTTGGAACATATCCAGATGTGGTTTTGGGAGAGTGATGACTCAACAATACAGACATGGAACTCTAAATTTCATTATTCTTATATTGATTATTTTAATTCCTTCATTATAACCTTAATTATCATATTAAAGAGAAGCATACAAATAATCATTGCAATAAATAAATTAAATATGTGCCTAAGAAACAATTTTGCTATCAGTTCCCTACTTTTATCATTAGATGTTCCTTAGTGTTTAGGTCTGGTCTTAGGATGATAATGTAACACTTGGGGAAGAAGATGCAGCCCAGCAGTCCAGCACTGGAGGCCAAGATGGAGAAGACCTGCACAGCCACCATGTATTTCCCTTTGGTGCTCAAGTAGGTGGGCAGGAAGGAGACCCAAACACTGCAGAAGACCAGCATGCTGAAGGTGATCAGCTTGGCTTCATTGAAGGCCCCAGGCAGGTTTCTGGCCAGGAAAGCCACTATAAAGCAAATGGCAGCTAGGAAACCCATGTAGCCAAGGACAACATAAAACATGGTAACAGATCCTTCATTGCACTGAAGGACAATCTCTCGAGGCTGGGAATGCAGGTCAGAGTCAGGGAATGGGGGAGAAACTCCCAGCCACATGGCACAGATGGTAGTTTGGACAATGGAACAAGAAAGGATGATGGAGTTAGCCAAGCTCTTCCCCAACCATCTCTTCACCCTGTTCCCTGGTTTTGTGGCCAGGAAAGCCAGCACCACTGTGATTGTTTTGGCCAACACAGAAGACACAGCTACTGAGAAGACGATGCTGAACACTGTTTGTCGGAGAAGGCAGGTGGCTTTCGTTGGTCGTCCAATGAAGAGAAAGGAGGACAAGAAGCAAAGCAAGAGGGAAACCAGGAGGATGTAAGAGAGGTCTCGGTTGTTGGCTTTGACAATGGGAGTTTCTAGGTATTTAATGAATATGATTAAAACAAGGCCTGTGATTAGGAACAAAAGTAGGGCAAAGGAGACAAGGATAATGCTCAGATATTCTTCATAGGTCAGGAAGGAGATTCCTTTGGGGATACATTGGATTCGGTTCTTGGTTGGATATTGATCATCTCGGCACTTGGTGCATTTTTCAGTATCTGAGAAAATAGAAAGTAATATTTCTTGTGTGTGTGTGTGTGTGTGTGTGTGTGTGTGTGTGTGTGTGTTCAAAAACAGAAGCCCAACCTCCCTCAGGATCCTTTTGGTGGCTGAGGTTTTTGAATGGAATTTTAGTTGGAAGCATGTGGAGATCAGGCTTTTGTCTCAGCAGTTGCATAGGAATGTGAGGTCACATAAGATGGTGGCTCTTCGGACTTCAAGTTTCTCATAGGATCTGGTGAGCAGGAAGATTTTCATGGGTGTAGGTATGCTGGTCTTGTTGTATTCGGGTCTTTTCCCATGTAAATTTTAGATTGTCTTGGCAACGTTTCAGCAAGGTCTCACTCGCCATCTTCAGGCTGGGTTTTGGGCTTAAAGTGTGATCGGAGCTGCCGTCTTTCTATAAATCTTGGTGGGCCAGCCACGGAAAGGATCCTGAAAAAAACTGAATTAGCCCTAATCAGAAATGAACTCCACAGGAAAAGATTCCTACTAGACCAAACCAACCGAGACCTATTCACTCTTCACCTCAAATTCAGCAACAAAATCTACCCAGCACTCTGGGACAAATCCAAACAACTAGCCCTCTGGAGAGCCGAAACAGAAACCTCCTACAAGACAGACAAACACACCAACAAACTTCACAGACTAGAAAAACAACAGAAGCCCAACCCCCCTTCACAGCAATTCATGAAACAAACAGTACACAACGTATCAGCAGAACCCTCACCACAGCTGAAACCAATGTCCTTTCCAGAGGATTCAACTTTGCAGTCTCCCCTAAACGCATCCCCACTGAAGACATCATATGCAGAGTTGAAGCTACACTCATCAAAATCAACCCAGATGAAGCCAATAAAATCAGACTTGCAGTCAGCAACGTCCTTTGTTCCAGTAATCCACCCAGAAGCAACTTACAGCAACAAGAAGAAATAGCACTCACCAACCTGAGGAAAGACAACATAATCATTCTCCCAGCAGACAAAGGAAATGCCACAATGGTGATGAACACATCTAACTACCAAGCCAAACTATCCGACCTACTCCAAAACCCCACTTACAAACCTTTAAACACAGACCCCACCACCTACCTGGAACAAAACCACCAAGTCCAAAATAAAAGCCTCTCCCATCAGTGAAGAGATCCAGGAAAGAATCATCCCCAGAGAAAAATCATCCAGATGCCCCAAGCTCTATGGCTTCTCCAAGATACACAAAGAAGGAACACTACTCAGACCCATAGTCAGCTCCATAGGCTCACCTCTACAGAATCTTGCCAAATTCCTCGCCAAACAACTCCAACCCTACGCAGAATCCATCACCTCACACGTACAAAACTCACTCCACTTCATAGAAACAATAAAGAAACAAAACCTACAACCCAATGACCTACTTGTGAGCTTTGATGTCATATCCCTCTTCACCCAGGTGCCTATGAAAGAAGCCTTGACAGCTATCCAGAACAAACACAACCCCCCTAAACACATCCTGGACCTGACCAACCACTGCCTAACCAACACATACTTCATCCATAATGGACAAAGATGCAAACAGATAGAAGAAGCACCCATGGGATCAGCCCTCTCACCCGTCATCGCAAACTTATACATGGAACATTTTGAAACTAATGCCTAATATAAATTTGAACACAAACCCAAACTCTGGCTTAGATATGTTGATGACACTTTCGTGATTTGGCCACATGGGAAAGAAAAACTGGACAACTTCCTCACATACATCAACAGCCTACACCCCAAAATACAATTCACCATGGAAATAGAAGCAAACAACCAACTTCCCTTTTTGGACGTCCTAATCTAAAAAAAAAAAAAAATGGCTCCCTAGGACACACCATCTACCGGGAAAAAAAAACGCCAACCGCTACTTAAACACACAATCCCATCACCAACCTGTACAGATCAACTCTGTACCCAAGACCCTCATCTCCAGAACCAAACACCTAGCTGATAAAGACCACCTGAAAACTGAATTACACACTCTCACAAACATATTAATCTCCAACGGATGCCAAAGAAAAACAATTACCAACCTAATCCAAAGGGAGACTTCCCCAAAATACCGAGACACAGAAGAGGACAATGGCATCGCCCTCCTCCCTTACATCAAAGGCGCGCCACAGATAAAATCAGCAAAATTCTCCACAAACACAATATCAAGGCAGCCTTCAACACTGACCAAAAAAATATCCAACATCTTAAGAAAATCCAAAGACAAAATCCAGTTAGAAAACCAAGGAGTCTACGAAATACCATGCAAAATCTGCCCGGCAACATACATTGGACAAACAAACAGGAGAATAAATGCATGCATCGCAGAACACAAGAATGCAATATGAAAAAAAGAAAAAACGTCCTCCCTTTTCCAGAACCTTAAAGCTACAGGACATGAAATTAATTTTGAAGGCACCAAGTTAATCTCCAAAACTGAACACTTCAACAAGAGAATAATTATGGAAGCTATTGAAATAGAGAAACACCTCCACAACATGAATAAACGTGATGATACCTCCTGCCTACCAGACATCTGGATACCAACCCTAGTCAACAAACGAGCCCCACCCACCACAAAGGGCATTACAACATGAAACAACAACGGACACACAGCCAGCACCAATCAGCACCAATCCCATCATGATAGCACACGACCAATCATTCCACTTACTGAAACAAGGCCAGCCCTCCACGCACACACACCAAGATTTATAGAAAGACGGCAGCTCCAACCACACTTTAAGCCCAAAACCCAGCCTGAAGCTGGTGAGTGAGACCTCGCCGAAACATTGTCAAGGCAATCTCAATCTTATATGGGAAAAGACCCAAATACAATAAGGCCAGCATATATGTATATATGTATGTATGTATGTATGTATGTATGTATGTATGTATGTATATATACATAAATACACACATACAAACATACACACATACACATACACACACACATACATACATACATACATAATTTGGTTATTATACATACATACATACATACATACATACATACATACATACATACATACTTAACATACAGGTCTTAACAGAGCAGGGACTGCAACAAAAAAGGCATGTTTCCAGGCAACCACAAAGTGACAAAGTTTGAGGGAATGGACATAGTGTGTGCCTTTCATGTTTGCTGCAATGAGATGAGCAGATAACCTCAAGGAGAGGAATTCCCACCAATACCCTGGTTCTATGCCATGCAGAGCTTTAAAGATGAACTTATTTGCATGTGGGAAGAGCACACACAACAGGGGTGTGAGATGGTACAATGTAGGGGTGGTGTGGTGCGACATTGCATTCTGAACAATTTGTAAATGGTGTATGTGTATATGTGATTTCATGGTATAAAAACAAATATCAGCAGATACACCTGCTTTGGACTTCGTTCCTAAGGGCTTAAATTTACTTCTGTGCAGAAATAACATATTGGATCCCAGGTACTTCTCTCGGCATGGGCTGGGACCAACCAACAAACCCCAAAGTGAGATTAGCTCCAACTTTTGAGGCCTTCTAGAAATCTCTTAAAATGTGTTTCTTTCAATATGCCTGGGAATCGCCTGGTAACAAGTAGCTTGTGTGCTGATGATGCCTTGGTGTAATCTCTTCTAGCAATCTTGTTTATATATATTTTTATGTCATGGTTTTAGTCTCATTTTGTAATACATTTTCTTTTTCGTTTTATTGTATGTCACCCTGAGTCACTGAATGAGCTCCACAATGATGTAAAATAAGGTGTTATGTGGATTTTTTTTAAAAAAAATGCCCCTTTCTCCCTTCTTTTATCTTAAGTCTGCTTCCTTTTAATCCCTATAGTATATGTAAGGATTTTTTCATAGGGAAAGAATAGAATAGAATAGAACAGAACAGAACAGAACAGAACAGAACAGAACAGAACAGAACAGAACAGAACAGAACAGAATAGAATAGAATAGAATAGAATAGAATAGCAGAGTTGGAAGGGACCTTGGATGTCTTCTAGTCCAACCCTCTGCTTTGGATATCCAACATCTTCTTAAAGACTTCCAGTGTTGTAGCATTCACAACTTCTGGAGACAAGCTGTTCCACTATTTAATTGTTCTAATTGTCAGGACATTAGTTCTAAGTTGCTTCTCTCCTTGATTAGTTTCCACCCATTGCTTCTTGTTTTGCCCTCAGGTGCTTTGGAGAATAGCAATAGCAATAGCACTTGCACCTATAAACTGCTTCACACTGCTTTACAGCCCTCTCTAAGCGGTTTACAGTGTCACCATATTGCCCCCAACCATTTTGGTCCCCTTTTTACCCACTTCCAAAGGATGGAAGGCTAAGTCAAGTTTGAGATTTGAACTGCTAAATTGCAATCAGCTGGCAGTCAGCAGAAGTATCCTGCAGTACTGCACTCTAACCACTGCACCACCATGGCTCATAGCTTGATTCCCTCTTCTTTGTGGTAACCCCTGAGATATTGGAATACTACTATCATGTCTCCCCTAATCCTTCTAGTGCTACAGATAGAATCTTTTCTTTTTCTTTTTTCCTTTCTTTTCTTTTTTGGGTGCTGTTATTCTTTCTATTAAATCACTATTAAATAGTGATTTAATAACCAAAAAATTAGGAAAGATGAGAAGGAGTGGGAAGGCCAAGTAGCAATCCTACCAAGGAATCCATTATGGTGGTTATAGTGAACCTGGGATTATTGAAATGTGCTACAAATAATATTTGTGTTTAACTCTTCAGCTGTAACGTTGACAATTAGAGCACAGGAGAAAAGAGGAGCAGGTTTATTCCTAATATTGGTGAGGGCAAGAGGGAGGGAGAGAGAAAAAGATATGGAGGAAAATTTGATATGGGTGAGGAAGATCTATTAACCTGAAACCATTCCTCATATTCTATGAGTCCGGTACTCTTTCCTGTGGTGTCACCCACCTTCCTGAATGGAGATGGTTCCCTCTGGGCAGGGAACACAGTCATAGCAGCAAACTGGCTCTCCTTGTCGAGTCTGTTTGAAAAATCCAGGATGACAGTTTTCTACACATTTGGACTGAGGCAGAGACTGAGAAGAAAAAACAGTGAATGCCAAAGAAAACACATTAGCATTCAGGAAAAATGGTGCTCAAAAGTAGCGTTAGCTAAGTAACCTACAGGATTCCCTTTGATAAATAGGAAATCTCTAATATGTTTCCAATGATTGCAGGAAATGCAACTACCAACAGATTTTTCATTTATTTCCTCCCTTTTGCTTCTGGTATATCTCATTGCAATAAAGGAATTTCTACTTAATAAATTCTAGAAGGACGATATTGAGAAAAAAATTAAGCATTCATTGCCAACCAGTGGGTTCTTCCTCATGGCTGTTTTAATATTAATTCCTCAATTCTTCATATAAACATGATTTTAAACTTTGAGGATGATTGTGTCAACTTCGAACCTGGCAGAAACCATTTTCCTGTTCCACAGTTGCCACACAGAGTGGGAAGTGGGAAAGGAGGTTGGAATGCCTTATTAGACACAACAGAGAGCTTTCTCATGGGAAGCAAGGTCATCTCTACTGGTAACAAATATGGTCAGCAAAGGAGTTCCTGGAGAGCCCAGGAATTGACCTAATTGGCCAACATGACCGGTGACACTTGGGGATGGGGTTATTTCCTATTTTAATTATACTGAAACCACAGGAATTATTTAGAGTTGGTTTTCCTTTGAGCAGTGTCAATACAATGTATTCAACAAAAAAGTCATTTGAGGTGGATTCAAGTCTCGGAGTTCTGATTTGCTTGGGTTCATTAGTCAGAAACTTGACAGATTGCTCTATTCCCATAGGGATATTGAATTCTTGACATCATGATATTCAAGAATAATCATCCCAAAACTCATTTTAGTCACAGCTGAATCAACTTAAAGCATTCTTCCATATTATAACATCTGAAAGACACCTTGGACTATAGCCCTCCCAAGCCTTCTAAGCAGTCTAAGAAAACTATCAGTGCTCTCTACTCCCTACATTCAAATCATCCTTCTTGGTGATTAGGCTTTGCCCACTTGAAATGAGTCTTTGGAAAACATAAAAAGACACCAATATTTTGCCCACCTTATTCAACAATTTTAGTTGTGAAAGAAAACCTTGCTTGATAAAAAGTCTCTGTCTTTCAAAACTCCCCGGGTACTTTATGATGTAATTGTTCTTTGGGAGAACCACCAAGCTCCAGATGTTCACATCTGCTACCAACTCTCCATTTTGGTCCAAGTACATTTTCATCTCAGAAAGATTGCAAAATGTATTCTTCTGCAGAAATGGATGAAGCTAGAATGGAAAAATTCAGGAATTTTAAATGAAACCTTAAAGTATTAGCCCATATGGACTTTTCACATTTGAATCTGTCTAATACAGTTGTCCAACTTAGAAATATTCTTGTTGGAGGAACAAATGTTGCCACTATATTAAAGGGGGGGGGGGGTTAAAAAAATTCAATCATATATTGACTAAATATATATTGACAAATATAGCTTGTCAATTATATTAGACATACTAGAGCAGATCACAAATAAATTGAATAAATAAACACTTCTTAAGAAACTTTTTAAACTCCTTGAAAGCAACTGTGCGATTACCAGAAAGCAAAGAAACAAAGATTCAACCTTTTTTTTTTCAATCATATATTGACAAAATAAATAATTGATACAATTTGTCAGTTATAGGGAGCATTCAAGAACAGGTCAAAGATACCCAAACAAACAAAAAAAGATTATTCATTCCTTCAAAATTTGTCAAAAGTTGCTAGGCTAATATTTTGCCATGTAGACCACATGGGGAACGCTACCAGGTAATCTAATTCTTCTTGTTGGTGTAAGTTGCAAAGTCCTGTGTGAACCATCATGACCCCATGGACTACATTCCTCCAGGCCTTCCTGTCCTCTACCATCCCCTGGAGTCAATTTCAGCTTTTACCGCTTCGGTGACTCCATCCAGCCACCTCATTTTCTACCATCCCCTTCTTCTTTTGCCCTCAGTCCTTCCCAGCATTAGGCTCTTCTCCAGTGAGTTCTTCCTTCTCATTAAGTGGCCAAAGTATTTGAGTTTCATCTTCAGGATCTGGCTTTCTAAAGAGCAGTCAGTGTTCTACTTTATTGTAATGCTACATTAAAAGAATCTTGCAAGTGTGAAAGTACGAATCTCCCACGAATGCTTTTTAAAGACTGAAAAGTTCAGATCCTTTTTGAATTTCTTTCTCTACTGTGATGTTTAATATCATTTTGTAGATAAAGCTATTTTGGTGTCTTTTAAAAGATACCAAACTTCCAGAAAAGTATTGAAGATTTCCTGCAAACTGAATATGAGTCAGTAGGGTGATAAAATTAGAAAAAAAGCAAATATATCCATAAGAATCTCAGGAAATGACTGTTCTAGTTTGGAGAGGCCCCAAATTAAGTACCACGTACCCTTGCAGGCAGCACCCTTGGAAGAGACTTTGTATAACAACTGGATCAGATTTACGGAAAGGCAATGAAGCCAAGGCAATGATTAAAGGAGCTGCTCTTAGCCTTGAGTTAAAACAAGAAGAGCCATGTTTGTCTACAGGAAAATCAGAAAGCATCTGGGAGCACTTTTCAAACTAACACAAACTCACAGTTGGAAAAGGGAGGAGACAACACTCTTCCAATATCTCTCATAGCTTTCAGTCTTGAGAACATTATGACTCAAGAGATCAGATTGGTCAAACCTGTTGGAGTCTTGTAATAGAAGGAGATTGATATGGTTCTCTTTTCTTTGGATTAAGCTTGATGGATTCTTGTTGGAACACCTTACCTGCCATGGCTGAAGCTTTGAAGCTCCCATAGTCTCTTGACCCTCCTTGCTTCTCCTCCTGGATATGGAGGAATATGCTGCATTCAAGGCGTAAGCCAGAGTCCTAACAACACTGTAAACACGAGGATCAACTCCGAATTTGTAACTGTTCCTTTTGTCTTTAGTCTCCAGTGGTGCTTTCTGGGTGCATCTTTTTCGGCCTTTGTATATCTCATTTTTTCTACATGTTTTATTTTTCTTCTTTATAACTCCTATTCTAATAGCAAATCCTTCATAAAAGTAATTGCATTGCCTTCTTGATTAAATTATTTATTTATTATTTATTTTATTAAACTTCTAGACCGCCCCCTCTCCCCGAAGGGACTCGGGGCGGTGTACAGGTACAAATTTAAAAACCATATACTCGACAATATACATACTAAAATTGAATTAAATATCCCCTGTACAAATTTATAAGAATTAAAACTTGAACTTTAAAACCAAACCATAAAATTTAACAATACAAACTGAGGTGGGAAAGCTGGAATTAGGCCAGGCCGGCTAGGTGAAACAGGTGAGTTTTGAGTTTCTGGCGGAAGGAGCGGAGGTCTGTAGTCGTTCTAACATCAGGGGGAAGATCATTCCAGAGGGTCGGGCCCATCACAGAGAAGGCCCTTCCCCTGGGCGTCACCCGCTGGCAGAGCCTAGTGGACGGCACCCGGAGGAGTCCCTCTCTGTGTGAGCGAATCGACCGGAGGGATGTATGGGGCAGGATACGATCTGGCACTGCTCTTAGCCTTCAGTTAAAACAAGAAGAGCCATGTTTGTCTACAGGAAAATCAGAAAGCATCTGGGAGCACTTTTCAAACTAACACAAACTCACAGTTGGAAAACGGAAGAGACAACACTTTTCCAATATCTCTCATAGCTTCCAGTCTTGAGAACATTATGACTCAAGAGATCAGATTGGTCAAACCTGTTGGAGTCTTGTAGTAGAAGGAGATTGATATGGTTCTCTTTTCTTTGGATTAAGCTTGATGGATTCTAGTTGGAACCCCTTACCTGCCATGGCTGAAGCCTTGGAGCCCCCAAAGCCTCTTCACTCTCCTTCCTTCTTCTCCTGGATATGGAGGAATATGCTGCATTCAAAGCATAAGCCAGAGTCCTAACAACAGTGTAAGCACGGGGATCAACTTGGAATTTGTAACTGTTCCTTTTGTCTTTAGTCTCCATTGGTACTTTCTGGGTGCATCTTTTTCGGCCTTTGGCAGAAAAGATGTGCTTTGAATAAGAACAATGAAAACACTTATGTAGAGGTTCCACCATGATAACTGATTGGTAAGTCTTCTCATGTCCTCTTTCCTGGATTTGAAAGTTCCAAATACTATGGACATATTGGTAAACTCTGTGACTTTTCACTGGTAATTCTCCAAAGAGTGTGATGATCCAGACTTTCCCTTCAATGGGTCCTGGCAAATCTCCAAGTACGAAATGGACAGCAGAAATTCCATCAATCATGGTATTATAGTCTGTAAAGAAAACAAAGACATTGACTTGCTTCCACTTAGAGATGGCATCCTTCAAGGGTGCTATGTGTATAGTCACTGAGAATCGTTGTGATACAACAACACAAATTCCATTCCTCACAAGCACAGGAGTAAAAGTCCTCATGAAATTCTCTCCCCTCTCTGTGTCTGAAGCAAAGAGACCAATCAAGGTCCATCTGAAATGGAGAAGCAATTGAACAATTGCCGGGTACTGGACTTCACTTTTGGGGGCCATCCGGTAGAAGAAGGGGAAATGACTTTTATCACTCAGAGCCTCTGAAACAAATCTACAAGTGATCTGAAAGAGCAATGAAAATATTATATTTAGGCTCAGATGAAATCCAGAATATTACCTTTTAATGAATCCAATTTAATTCTCATGACAATATATTATTTACTGTTGATTAGTCCTTAGCCCATATCAAGATACAGAATATAAAATAGAACAACATAATAAGATTGTATATAAAATGGAATAAAAGACACAGATTAAGAAAAAGAATGAATCAAATACAACCCTATTCTCTATGATGGACTAAGGTAAGCCTTCCATATTTAACCATATTTAATTCAAGTAAATACAATGCTAAGATGTTTAAATATTTCTGTTTTTCAATACTTGGCAATTTGGAAGGTCCATTTGTAATGACGTATTCATTTCTTACTGAGGACAGCTATATCTTTCTGATATGTTTGCGTGGATTTTTTTTTGGAACAATATTATACTTTTTTCTCTATTCACAGAAGATAGCAATAGCACTTGGACTTGTATACCACTTCACACTGTTTTACAGCCCTCCCTAAGCAGTTTACAGAGTAGTATATTTTCCCCAAAAATCTGAATCCTCATTTTACCGACTTCGAAAAGATGGAAGGATGAGTCAATCTTGAGCCTGGTGAGATTTGAACTGGCAAACTGGCAAACTGCTGGCAGCCAGCAGTCAGCAGAAGCAGCCTTCAGTCCTGCACTCTAACCACTGTGCCACCATGGTTCAATAGAAAATTCTAACTATGGACTATCTTTGAACCATTTATGATCATGAACAGATTAGGGTAAAACTAGTTAATGTGTTAACTAATGTGTTAAAAATGTAACATTTTAAGTAAAACAGTCAATTACTGCTAACAGTAATAATGACTCCATAAGACATATTGTATATGTTCTATCAAGAGTAGGTAAGATAATGCACTGGAATTTGTTCATCATTGTAAATATCATTATTTTAGCTTAGATCACGTACAAAATATTAGCTTCCATCACTGCTAGATCTTTTGTGCAGAAGATCTTTGATTGGACACAGAGACTCTCCTCACCATCACAAGTGAAAAGCAGAAGCCTCCAAAGCAATGGATGTGGTCCCATGGCAGGATGTGGCTGCTTTGATCTTTGCCCCTCCCCACTCTGGATCCCAATCTTTGGCCAAAGTAATCATATAGGGCAGCATGCAGTAGAAACTTAATAAATAAATATAAATAGCCATGATGATGGTCCTGGTAAGAAGCAGTTCTTGAATTCAATAAACAAGGCATGGTTAGATCTATTGCTCACCCACACTCACCCCTACCCCCACTCACTTTACTAGTTAGAGATACAGAAACACAAACCTGTGGGACTTTGTAGGTGCCTACTAATGTTGAAATCTGTATGGAAATTTCCCTGAGAGCCCCATCAATAATAACCAGAGGATTGTCCTTCCTTCCACAGCTGTAGTTGGGAACATTGACTTCTCCAGTAGAGAGCATGTCCAGCAAGGCATCTGCTGTCCGAAGGGTGCTCAAATAGTTGTCATAGACATTGTAGCCAAGTGTGAGATTATGCAGGAGCCAGGTATTCTTGTTGACCAATTGCATTGGGAAAACGAAGCATAACATGTTCGCCAGATCAATGTATCTAGTACTGTATAAATGTTTTCATGTTATCACCACACAAAAAAAAAAAACCCAGAAAGAACAAAATATTTTTATTTATTCCTATTAATCTAAGGTATGTAGGAAGCACACCATAAGAGTAGTGGGGGATTTTAGCTACCCTGACTTCAACTGGGAAACAAACTCTGCACCAAATGGAAGATCCAACAGGTTGCTAACAAACCTAGCAGACAACTTTGTTTCCCAAAAAGTAGAGAAGGGAACAAGGGAATCAGCCATATTGGACTTAATTCTCACTAACAGAGAGGAAACGATAGAAGGTGTTGAAGCCACAGAAACCTTGGGGGCAAGTGACCATGCAATATTGGAATTCAACATTATGCAAACACAAGTAGTAGAACAAAGTGAAACTAGGCTCTTGGATTTTAAGAGAGCTAATTTCAATAAACTTAGATTGGGGAAAATTCCATGGATGAGAATCCTTAAGGGAAAACAACTCAAGAAGCTTGGGAAATTTTGAAAAATGAGATTACAAAAGTCCAGTCTAGCACAATACTAATGAAGAAGAAAAATAACAGCTCCCAAAAGAAACCAGCATGACTGCATAAAGAACTCTCTGACAAATTGAAAGACAAAAAAGATAAGTATAAAAAGTGAAAAGGGGGGGGACATAACTAAGGAAGAATAACAGCAAATAGCCCGAGCCTGTAAAGATGAAGTGAGGAAAGCTAAGGCTCACAATGAAGAAAGGCTTGCCACAAAAGTAAAAAATAACAAAAAAAAGCTTCTTCCAACATATTAAAAACAAGAAAAAAGTTAAGGAAACAATTGGTCCATTGCTAGGAGAAAGTGGCAAGAAGGTGACAAGCAACAGGGAGAAAGCAGAACTATTTAACTCATGTTTTGCATCTGTCTTTACACAAAGGGATAAAACAGTCCAACCTATCAAAAACAGCACAAAAATCAGATTAGGAACACAAATTGAAATAGGGAAGAAAATGGTAAGTGAGCACCTGTCTACCTTAGATGAGTTCAAATCACCAGGACCGGATGGATTACACCCCAGGGTTCTGAAGGAACTAGCAGACGAGATCTCAGAACCACTGAATTATATCTTTCAGAGATCCTGGAACACCGGGGAACTACCAGAGGACTGGAAAAGAGCTGATGTGGTTCCCATCTTCAAAAAAGGGAAAAAAACAAATCCAGGAAACTACAGACCTATCAGCCTGACCTCAATACCAGGAAAGATTCTGGAAAAGACAATCAAGCAACGAATTAGCGAACACCTAGAAGCAAACAAAGTAATAGCCAAAAACCAACATGGATTTGTCAAAAACAGATCATGCCACATTAATCTTATTGCATTCTTTGATAATGTGACAAAATTAGTGGACCAGAGGAATGCCGTCGATATAGTTTACTTGGACTTCACTAAGGCTTTTCATAAGGTAGACCATAACCTACTACTAGATAAAGTAGAAGAATGTGGGTTGGACAGCATCACCACCAGATGGATTTGTAACTGACTGACCAACCGCACTCAACGTGTAGTCCTCAATGGAACTGCATCTACATGGAGGGAAGTATGCAGTGGAGTACCCCAAGGCTTTGTTTTAGGCCCAGTACTCTTCAACATCTTCATCAATGATTTGGATGAGGGAATAAATGGGGAACTCATCAAATTTGCAGATGATACCAAGTTGGCAGGAATAGCCAACACTCCAGAAGATAGAGAAATTGACAAACTTTAACATTGGGCACTATCTAATAAAATGAAATTCAATGGTGAAAAGAGTAAGGTTTTATATTTAGGCAACAAAAACGAAATGCACAGGTACAGTATAGGTGGTACCTTGCTCAATAGTAGTAACTGTGAAAGGGATCTTGGAGTCCTAGTGGAGAACCATTTAAATATGAGCCAGCCGTGTGCAGCAGCTGCCAAAAAAGCCAACACAGTCCTAGGCTGCATCAACAGAGGGATAGAATCAAGATCATGTGAAGTGTTAATACCACTTTATAATGCCTTGGTATGGCAACACTTGGAATACTGCATTCAGTTTTGGTCACCAAGATGTAGGAAAGATGTGGAGACTCTAGAAAGAGTGCAGAGAAGAACAACAAAGATGATTAGGGGACTGGAGACTAAACCATATGAAGAACGGTTGCAGGAACTGGGTATGTCTAGTGTAATAGAAAGAAGGACTAGGGGAGACATGATAGCAGTGTTCCAATATCTCAGGGGTTGCCACAAAGAAGAGGGAGTCAAACTATTTTCCAAGGCACCTGAGGGTAGAACAAGAAGCAATGAGTGAAAACTAATCAAGGAGAGAAGCAACTTAGAACTGAGGAGCAACTTCCTGACAGTTAGAACAAATAATCAGTGGAACAGAAGTTGCCTCCAGAAGTTGTGAATGCCCCAACACTGGAAGCCTTTAAGAAGATGTTGGATAGCCATTTGTCTGAAATGGTTTAAGGTTTCCTGCCTAGGCAGGGGGTTGGACTAGAAGACCTCCAAGGTCCCTTCCAACTCTGCTATTGTAAATTGTAAATTATTGTAAATTGTAAACTCCACGAGTCCATTGAGTCTTAAACCAATATTGATGCAAAGTCATAGTCAGATCATGTGGTCATAATCAAATGATAGTCACCTGTTATTATTTTTTTCAGTTTTAAGAAGATGGGATGGAGATATTCTGCCACCAGGGTTAAGAATCACAAGTAAAACCTTTTTTTTCTAGTAGTACTCATTTTCATCTGCAAAGTAAGCAGGTGCTCACTTGAACCTCTAAGTAAAAATAATCCTTGGTTTCATTTCTTGCAAAAGGAATGTGAATTGAGGTAAAGCAAAGCCAGAACTGAGATTTGCATGTCAAAATCTCCAAGGGTAACTTTCCTCCACTTTAGGTTCTTCCCATTGCTGGACCCCATTGCCCAATCAATTTTTTTTAAATGTTTTTGGAATGGTCCCTTCATGTGGGGGCTGGTATGCAACTGCATTCCATTCCCAGCTGTCTCACCTTGAAGCAATGTGAACAATGAAGCCTTCCCCCCTCCCATCCAGTTTCTTCCCTCCCAGAGTTCAAGTGGTACCAAGTGATAGCAGAATTCAGACCTGGGGTAGCAGTTCTGACAGCAGGATTCAACCTCATTCAACCATTAAAGTAGAGACACAATAAAAACATTGATGAATAAGTGAATCCCCAAAGCAATTCAAAAATCAAGTCATCCTTATTCCTATAAGGAACAGGCGTTTAATATGGGATGGCAGAGGCAACTATTCCTCTTTCAATTATTACATGAAATTAAAAAAAGAAATTATTCAAGGAGTGGAAGAGGAGAAGATCCTCTGGGTGTTCTCTCTCCATTTCTTAGATTCTTTTCAATTTTCTTTGGCCCTATCCCTGCTTTTGAATCCCATACAAGATACAGTAAAAGAGAAGAGCAATACAAATCAAAATGACCCAAGATCTGATACAAAATCCTACAATTTAGGAATAAGTGAAATAAAAAGATAGGAGGAAGAGTGTTAGAAATGCAAATATAGGGAAAGCTAATCCATCACCGTGAATGACTTACGGAGGAGATGAAATGTAACGAACCCCATTGAACTGCAATAGCTCAGGAGAAGGTTTTGCTACTGTTTCAATCACACTAATGACGTGGTCTCCTGCCCCGTAATAGTTCCAAGGGTTTCCTTTCTCCCGCTTCTTCAAAGTCAGAGGACATTTGGGTCTGAGTCCTCCACAGTTTCTGTGGGTGAGAACCAGCAGCATCATAGGAAGTAGAAGCAGGAGGTCCATTTCTCCTTGGCCTGAACCAGCCACTTCTCTATTTCTAAACCTCAAGAAGTTAGAAGAATTCAAAGCATTCTCACAAGATGGAAATGCCGTTGGCTTTCCTTGTTTAGACAGAGACAAACTGAGCTTCACAATAAAAGAAGAGAAAGGTACATTCAAGTGCACGTCCCCTGCCTGTCCTAAATCCAACATAACTACAAGTATTTATGCTTTTCTGGCGCAAGGTTACTTCCATGTTGCATCAGTCTGGGTTTACATCAAAGGCAGTCACTGGAGAAGTATCAGACAAGGTCTCAAAGTACAGCATGGTGATAATTACAGAGAAGCAACTTCTCTGGGGACCTTGAACTTCTTCCTGGACTCCATGTGCAGAGGGGCAGCTGGAGAACTGCATGTTACTACAAAATCACAGGAATAGCCCTGAGGGCACAATTGTGCAGTAGTTTGGTACTTCCTATTGCGGCATGTTAGGAAATAAATGTTAAGAATTCAACCCTAGATAAAAGAGTTCTGATATTCTTTTGGATGGCATCTTCTCCTCTATGCACTTCATAATTAACTGAGACTACTGGATAAGGTGGCCCTCCATGCTTTGTGTTTGATACTCCCTGTAAGGACATGCCTCCCCTCCTTTCTCAAGAAAGTATAGATTCTTAAAATGTGGTATTTCAAAAGGAACATTTTATTGAGAAGAAGTGATAGCAGGACAGGCGAAACAGACTCTAAATCCCCCCCCCGCCCCAACTATACAGTTAGAAATAGGGCTTTAGAATCCACTCCATCCAGTCCGAATGTGGATGTTTATTGTAACGGCCGTCCTGAGAACAGGAAACTAAAACAAACCACAAATAATGGGCTCCGACGAGCTCCACAAAAACCCAACCGGGCGAACAGCTGTCGGCAGGTCTTCTGACCAGAACCATCTTGAAGGGATGGAAAAGAACGAGAGATGTCTCAGACAACCAAGAGGAACTGGCAAGTTCCTCGTTATGTCAGAGAAAAGCTCTCCAAACAGCAGGAGGACAGCAGGGGCGGTGGCCATATTCAAAGGACCGCTTTAAAGCTGGGGCAGCTGCACTAAACTTGGAACGGAGTGTTGGAACCTGGTGAGTGATTGGCCAACTCACAGGTAAAATGAAACTTTGAATTTGGATTTTAAAAGAGTCCCGGAGCTGAATTAGCAGCTAATTGGCATTTGGGAAATTACATGGAGAAAGAAGGATAAAGTGGAGGTTAGAACACTAAAGCCATAGAAGATTCTTGTTTTTATAATTGGACTTGAAGACACTAAAAATAACAAAAAGAAAACCTGGAGGAAGTTCTTTTTTGGGGGGGGTGGATTTAAGATGGTTTTTGACAGTTTTTGACAATCAGCTGGTCAGGGTGTATTGCAAAGAGGTAGCCATCTGCTGGTGAGAAGAGAATACTACAAGACTTAGTGAAAGACAAAAGGGATAGTGCAGCTGCAAAATTTTGACCTTGGCTACAGGAAAAGACACTTTGGAACTGTGATAACTTTTAAGGAGTATTTGTTTTTGCAACATTGTTTGGTTTTGACTTTCCATGGTTATGGAATAAAATAAATTCTCAACTTGGATTGGACTGGACTAAAACTAGAATTGGACACTAGAATTTGGAAACAAAAAGGAAAGAAAGGACTGCATGGACTTTAGGTTTTAATTAAATGTAATACAACATAAAAAGCTTAAAAATTTGTTAAATAACTTAAAACTTGCATTATGGAATTCTGGATGTTGATGAACTATTTGAGAACCCTAACCCTAAAAAATGTGCATGAAACTTTAAATGGTAAGAAAAAATCAGAAATTCCGATGGAGCACTCAGACTAGGAAACAGGCGAGAAGGGGGTAAAAGAAGGCTCAAGAAGAAGAAATGGAAATTACTGAGTGAAAAATAGAACTCAAACCAGAAGCATTCTTATTAGGACTACTAGACCAAAAAATGGACAAACAATCTCAATACATAATCATTCACCTACTCACTGCAGCCAGGATTGCTTTCGCACAAAACTGGAAAAAAATCAATACACCTCAGATGAAATTACAATCAGGAAAATACTCGAATGCTCAGAAATGGATAAAATGACAATAGAACTAAAAGAAAGAAAGAAATCAGACTTTTATAAAGTATGGAATAAAATGTAGAAGTGGCTAGAAATCAGAAGCCAAAACAGAAAATAGAGAATACAAATATATGGTGATACAAATAATGAATATTATTGTAAATGTAATATTATGTTTGCTACATTATAGGACAAGATTATAGTAATAGGAAGGCAATGCAGAAGGGATAATTATAAAAGCTAAGCAGGAAAGCCGATATAGAAAGCTGTAAAATTACTGTATATTGTTATGTATGTTTTGTGTTTTGTTTTGTTTTGTTTCCCTTGTTGTGCCTTTTTTACTATTTTTAAAGATTAAAACATTCAATAAAAATTATATTAAAAAAGAAGGCTCAAATGAAGAACAAGAAGATAATATAGAAGACAAAGGAACTGAAAATAAAAAAAACAGGTAGATGATTTCACTGAGATTCACAGTGGTACAAAAAAAGTAGACAAGAGGGAATGTCCCCCCAAAAAGAAACAATCAAACAGCAAAGAAGGGAATAGTGGGGAAAGTCTGGGGGAAACCCTGGGGAAAACTGCTAGAACAATAAAATTAAAAGTGAGAAAAAGGATTTTGAAGAAAAGATACAATAATTATAAAAAGAGGAAAAAGAAGAAGCTAAGAGAATGGGAGGAAAGAAGAAAATTAAAAAGAAGTGAAATTTTTGATAGACCAAGAGAAAATGGTTAGAGAAGGAGGAAGGGAAAGAAGGAATATATTAGTAGATTTAAGGGAAATATATTATGGTATGTAGTCAAGTAAGATATAAGGGAATTATAGTAATATTATGAATTGTGGATAATTAATTCAGTTAAAGACTCTATGTAAAAACTGAACTTGAGAATGTATGTTACTTATAGTAAAGTAGACTAACAGATGAATTCTGAAATGATAATTTGGTTTAACTTTGAAGGGGCAATTAATGATATTGTTTATGTACCAAGAAGAAAATAAGTTTAAGATGAAAAATATGGAAAGAGAATAAAATGGTTGAAATTTGAAACAGAACTATAATATAAAATGGATCATGTATATGATAGGATGTAAAAGAAAAAAACCCAGACAACACTTCATTTATAAAGTATATCAAAATTTGTAATAAGAAATTAAAAACTAATAAAAATAAACATCTTCACGCGTGTGAATTAGCTAAATCCACATTCAGACTGAAGGGAGGAGATTCTACAGCCCTATTTCTAACTGTATAGTTTGGAAGGCATTAAGAATCTGCTTCGCCTATCCTGCTATCACTTCTTCTCAATAAAAGATTCTGAAATACCACGTTTTCAAGAGTCTATACTTTCTTGGGAAAGGAGGAGGGGCAGGTCCTTACAGAAAGTATCAAACACAAAGCATGGAGTGCCATATTATCCAGTTGTCTCAGTTAATTATGAAATGCATAGAAGAGAAGATGTCATCCAGAAGAATATCATAACTCTTTCACCTGGGGTTGAACTCTTAACATTTGTTTTCTAACATGTCCCAGTAGGAAGGGCCACGACCACTCCTCAATGTGCCCTCAGGGCTATTCCTGTGATTTTGTAGGAACATGCAGTTCCCCAGCTGCCCCTCTGCACATGGAGTCCTAGAAGAAGTTCAAGGTCCCCAGAAAAGTTGCTTCTCCCTGTAATTATCACCATGCTGTATTTTGAGACCTTGACTGATACTTCTCCAGTGACTGCCATTGATGTAAACTCAGACTGATGCAACATGGAAGTAACCTTGCGCCAGAAAAGCATAAATACTTGTAGTTATGTTGGATTTAGGACTGGCAGGGGACGTGCACTTGAATGTACCTTTCTCTTCTTTTATTGTGAAGCTCAGTTTGTCTCTGTCTAAACAAGGAAAGCCAACGGCATTTCCATCTTGTGAGAATGCTTTGAATTCTTCTAACTTCTTGAGGTTTAGAAATAGAGAAGTGGCAGATTCAGGTTAAGGAGAAATGGACCTCCTGCTTCTGCTTCCTATGATGCTGCTGGTTCTCACCCACAGAAACTGTGGAGGGCTCAGACCCAAATGTCCCCTGACTTTGAAGAAGCGGGAGAAAGGAAACCCTTGGAACTATTACGGGGCAGGAGACCACGTCATTAGTGTGATTGAAACGGTAGCAAAACCTTCTCCTGAGCTATTACAGTTCAATGGGGCTCGTTATATTTCATCTCCTCCGTAAGTCATTCACAGTGATGGACTTGCTTTCTCTCTATTTGCATTTCTAAAACTTTTCTTCCTACCTTTTTATTTCACTTATTCCTAAATTGTAGATGTACGTATAAGACCCTAGGTCATTGTGATTTATAGGGCTCTTCTTTTTCACTGTAACTTCTATCAGACTCAAATGCAGGGATGGGCAAAAAGAACCGAAAAGAATCAGAGAAATGGAGAGACAGAAGTCCAGAGGGTCTTCTCCTCCTCCAGGACTGACTTTACCCCTTGAATAATGTTTTTTTTTTAATTTCATGTAGTTATTGAAAGATTAGATGCCTCTGTGATCTCATATTAAATTCCTGCTTTTTATAGGAATAAGTTTGACTTGCCTTGGTGATTTACTTATTCATCTATGAATAAGTAAATTGTTTTTATGATGGCTCTATTTAATGGTTGAATGAGGTTGAATCTTGCTGTCAGAACTGGTACCTTACGCCTGAACTTTGGCATGCAAATTTCAGTTCAGGCTTTGCTTTATTGCAATTCACAAATAAAACCAAGAATTCTTTTTTACTTACTCCGTAGATGAACATTAGTACTATTAGAAATAAGGGTTTACTTGTGATTCTTAACCCTGGTGGAAGAATATCCCCATCTCATCTTCTCAAAACTGACAAAAATAGTAATGGGTGACTAGAATTTCACTATGGTTTTGGATCAATATTGGTTTAAGACTCAATAGACTCATGGAGATAAATAGGAATAAATAAAAAATATTTTGTTCTTGATGTTTCTGATGGTGATAACATGAAAACATTTGTACAGTACTAGGCATATTAGTCTGGCCAAAATGCTACCCTTCGTTTTCGCCATTCAATTGGTCAACAAGAATACCTGGCTCCTGCACAATCTCACACTTGGCTACAATGTCCATGACAACTATTTGAGCCCCCTTCGCACTTCTGATGCCTTGCTGGACACGCTCTCTACTGGAGAAGTCAATGTTCCCAACTACAGCTGTGGAAGGAAGGACAATCTTCTGGTTATTATTGATAGAGCTCTCAGGGAAATTTCCATACAGATTTCAACATTGGTAGGCACCTACAAAGTCCCACAGGTTTGTGTTTCTGTATATCTACATAGTAAAGTGAGTTGGGGTAGGGGTGAGTGTGGGAGAGCAATACATCTAACCATGCCTTCTCTATTGAATTCAAGAACTGTTTCTTACCAGGACCATCATCATGGCTATTTATCTTTATTTGGTTATTGTATTTCTACTGTATGCTGTCCTGTTACAAACAGTAGAAATATAATAACCTTATATAATAATAATAATAATAATAATAATAATAATAATAATAATAATAATAATAATAATAATAATAATAATAATAATTTAATTTGTTAGCCGCTCCCTCTCCACAAGGGACTCGGGGCGGCGTACAATAAAAACATACATAAATACATATAAACATACACATACACACATACACATACATATACATACACGGAGGAGGTAACAATTACATATATCACAATAATAATAATAAAATTAACCATTAAAAATACCCCAAATAAAATTACAAATTTAAAAGGACTGTCAGGAGGAGAGGATAAACTACGGTTGAGCCAGGCCAGATAATTGAAAAAGGTGGGTCTTGAGTTTTACACGGACAATAACCAATGACTCTGGCTAGGAATTTTTATCCCGAGTGGGGAGGTGGCAAAGATCAAAGCAGCCATATCCTGCCATGGGACCACATCCATTGCTTTAGAGGCTTCTGCTTTTCACTCTGCTGGTGAGGAGAGTCTCTGTGTCCAATCAAAGGTCTTCTGCACAAACAAAGATCTAGCAGTGATGGAAGCTAATATTTTGTACGTGATCTAAGCTAAAATAATGATATTTACAATGATGAACAAATTCCAGATTCAAAAAAATAATAATTCCAATGTATTATCTTAACTACTCTTGGTAGAACATATACAATATGTCTTATGGAGTCATTATTACTGTTAGCAGTAATTGACTATTTTACTTAAAATGTTAAATTTTTAACATATTAGTTAACACATTAAGTAGTTTTACCTTCATCTGTTCATGGTCATAAAATATTCAAAGAGAGAGTCCATAGTTAGCTAGGTAGCTGGCTGCCAGCAGTTTAGCAGCTCAAATCTCACCAGGCTCAAGATTGACTCAACCTTCCATCCTTCTGAGGTCAGTAAAATGAGGACCCAGATGGTTGGGGAAAGAGGCTGACTCTATAAACTGCTTAGGGAAGGCTGTAAAGCACTGTGAAAAAGTCTATAAGCCTAGGTACTATTGCTATTGTTACTGATTTATTAAAAGGTAATATTCTGGATTTGACCTAACCCCAAATATAACATCATTCTTCATTGCTCTTTCAGATCACTTGTAGATTTGTTTCAGAGGTTCTAAGTGATAAAAGTCAGTTCCCCTTTTTCTATCGGATGGCCCCCCAAAGTGGAGTCCAGTACCCAGCAATTGTCCAACTGCTCCTTCATTTCAGATGGACCTTGATTGGTCTCTTTGCTTCAGACACAGAGAGAGGAGAAAATTTCATGAGGACTTTTACTCCTGTGCTTGTTAAGAATGGAATTTGTGTTGTTGTATCACAACGATTCTCAGTGACTATACAAATAGCACCCTTGAAGGATGCCATCTCTAAGTGGAAGCAAGTCAATGTCTTTGTTTTCTTTACAGACTATAATACCATGATTGATGGAATTTCTGCTGTCCATTTCTCACTTGGAGATTTGCCAGGACCCATTGAAGGGAAAGTCTGGATCATCACACTCTTTGGAGAATTACCAGTGAAAAGTCACAGAGTTTACCAGTATGTCCATAGTATTTGGAACTTTCAGATCCAGGAAAGAGGACATGAGAAGACTTACCAATCAGTTATCATGGTGGAACCCCTACATAAGTGTTTTCACTGTTCTTTTTCAAAGCACATCTTTTCTGCCAAAGGCCGAAAAAGATGCACCCAGAAAGCACCACTGGAGACTAAAGACAAAAGGAGCAGTTACAAATACGGAGTTGATCCTCGTGTTTACAGTGTTGTTAGGACTCTGGCTTATGGCTTGAATGCAGCATATTCCTCCATATCCAGGAGGAGAAGGAAGGGGAGTGAAGAGGCTTTGGGGGCTCCAACGCTTCAGCCATGGAAGGTAAGGGGTTCCAACTAGAATCCATCAAGCTTAATCCAAAGAAGAGGAGCCATATCAATCTCCTTCTACAACAAGACTCCAACAGGTTGACCAATCTGATCTCTTGAGTCGTAATGTTCTCAAGACTGGAAGCTATGAGAGATATTGGAAGAGTGTGTCTCTTTCCTTTTCCAAATGTGAGTTTGTGTTAGTTTTAAAAGTGTTTCCAGATTCTTTCTGATTTTCCTGTAGGCAAACATGGCTCTTCTTGTTTTAACTCAAGGCTAAGAGCAGCTCCTTTAATCATTGCCTTGGCTTCATTGCCTTTCCGTAAATCTGATCCAGTTGTTATACAAAGTCTCTTCCAAGGGTACTGCCTGCTAGGATACATGGTACTTAATTTGGGGTCTCTCCAAACTAGAACAGTCATTTCCTGAGATTCTTATGGATACATTTGCTTTTTTTCTAATTTTACCACCCTACTGACTCATATTCAGTTTGCAGGAAATCTTCAATACTTTTCTGGAAATTTGGTATCTTTTAAAAGACACCAAAATAGCTTTATCTACAAGATGATATTAAACATCACAGTAGAGAAAGAAATTCAAAAAGGATCTGAACTTTTCTGTCTTTAAAAAGCATTGGTGGGAGATTTGTACTTTCACACTTGCAAGATTCTTTTAATGTAGCATTACAATAAAGTAGAACCCTGACTGCTCTTTAGAAGGCCAGATCCTGAAGATGAAGCTCAAATACTTTGGCCACTTAATGAGAAGAAGGAATTCACTGGAGAAGAGCCTAATGCTGGGAAAGATTGAGGGCAAAAGAAGAAGGGGATGACAGAGAATGAGGTGGCTGGATGGAGTCACCAAAGCAGTCGGCAGGAGCTGGAATTGACTCCAGAGGATGATAGAGGACAGGAAGGCCTGGAGGAACATTGTCCATGGGGTCATGATGGGTCAGACACGACTTTGCAACTAACAACAACAAGAGGAATTAGGTTACCTTGTAGAGTTCCTCATCTGGTCCACATGGCAAAATATTAGCCTAGCAAGTTTTGACAAATTATTAAGGAATGAATAATCTGTTTGTTGGTTTGTTTGAGATTGTTCCTAGCAAATGGTTTGATAAGAGGGAGTACAGCTGCATAACATGAGAGAAAGAAATTCAAAAAGGATCTACACTTTTCAGGCTTTAAAAAGCATTGGTGGGAGATTTGTTTTTTCAGACTTGCAAGATTGTTTTAATGTAGCATTGTAATAAAGTAGAATTATAGTAGTGGCCAAAATTGTGGAAATCTTTTGGGAAAAGTGTACATGTTTTACGGCCAATGACACCACTTTTCTTTGGAGTAGTACCATAAAATTATATATCAATGGAAATATAATTTAATCAAGAAAATAATGCCAAAATGTTTATGAAGGATTTGCTATTACAATAGCAGTTATAAAGAAGAAAAGTGAAACCTGTAAAAAAAGCAAGATATACAAAAATTATCCCCGTAGAAAAAATGGGATATACAAAAATTATCACGATATCAGTTAATCCTTAGTTGGGTAACTTTTAGCGTGAATTACGGCCTTACAATGAATTCCCATGGAGTGAACCAAGTCTTTTAGTTCTTCTGCTGTTATAATATGAAACCAAGATTTAATTATTGCTTCTATTAATTGGGTTTTTTGCTGGCTATATTTGGCTATAACCTTTCATAGAATACAGACAATTAAACAAACTTTGTTGCATTACATTCTTGATTAAATTATCTTTCCATTGATATATAATTGGTACTACTCCAAAAAAGGTTGTCTTATTACCCATCAAACCTCACAAATACACTTTTCCCAAAAGGTTTCCACAATTTTGGCCACTACTGTAGCTCACATGATAATATTCCCCATGTGGTCTGCATGGCAGAATATTAGCCTAGCAACTTCTTGACAAATTTTGAAAGAATTAATAATCTTTTTTTGTTTGTTTGGGTATCTTTAACTGTTCTTAAATGCTCCCTATAACTGATAAATTGTGTCAATTATTTATTTTGTCAATATATGATTGAACAAAATTGTTGAATCTTTGTTGCTTTGCTTTCTGGTTATCACATTGTTACTTTCAGGGAGTTTGAGAAGTTTCTTAAGAAGAGTTTATTTATTCAATTTATTTGTGACGAGCTCTAGAATGTTTAATATAACTGACATGTTATATTTGTCAATATACTGTATATTTAGTCAATATAAGATGGACAATTTTTTGAATCTTTCCCCCTTTAAAATAGTGGCAACATTTGTTCCCTTAACAATAATATTGCTAAGTTAGACAACTGTATTAGATAGATTCAAATGTGAAAAGACCATAAAGTACCATTTGAAATTCCTGGATTTTTCCATTCTAGCTTCATCCATTTTTGCAGAAGAATACGTTTTGCAATCTTTCTGAGATGAAAATGTACTTGGACCAAAATGGAGATCTGGTAGCAGATGTGAACATCTGGAGCTTGGTGGTTCTCCCAAAGAATAATTACATCATAAAGTACCCGGGGAGTTTTGAAAGACAGAGACTTTTTATCAACCAAGATATTCTTTCACAGCTAAAGTCATTGAATAAGGTGAGCAAAATATTGGGGTCTTTTCTATGTTTTCCAAAGCCTTAGGACTCATTTCAAGTGGGCAAAGCCTAATCACCAAGAAGGATGATTTGAATGTAGGGAGGAGAACACTTATAGTTTTCTTAGACTGCTTGGGAGGTTTGGGAGGACTATAGTCCAAGGTGTCTTTCAGATGCTATAATATGGAACAATGCTTTAAGCTGATTCAGCTGTGACTAAAATGAGATTTGGGGTGATTATTCTTGAATATCCTGATGTCAAGAATTCAATATCTTTATTAGAATAGAGCAATCATCATCAAAGTTTAAAATCATGGATATATGAAGAATGGAGGAATTCATGTTAATATAGCCATGAGGAAGAATCCACTGGTTGTCACTTAATGCTTAAATGTTTTTCTCTGAGAGCATATGCACCAAAGACAAATTCCTTGTGTGTCCAATCACACTTGGACAATTAAGAATTCTATTTCATTCTATTCCATTCCATTCTATCCGATATCTATCCTGTTCAGGCCCCCCTCCATCCGGTAATGAACGCCAACACAGGCTTAGCTGTTTGCCACTCTTTATTTACAGTAATTATAAACCTGTTGGCTGAAAGCCCCAGCACGACTCACAGGCAAGACTCCAACAGATACAGACAAGAGTGTCTCCAGATTGTTACAAACGGTTGTGTCGTGCAACAGGACTCCTCCCAAAGTCTCTTCTTATATAGTCTCTTGGGATTTATTCAATTCAATTTTCAATTTATTCACATTTCTAAACTGCCCCCTCTCCCAGAAAGGGACTCGGGGCGGTGTACAGTCCACAATAAATCACAGATAAAATACAAATATAAATAGGGCTATAAATATATGTATGTATGTGGAGGAGGTTAAAATTAAGAGTCCTGTACAGAAGAATAAATAAATATGAGGCTAAAAGCCCTAAAAACAATTAAAACTAAAACATTACCCTTAAAGTAACCAGATGAGAATATACTACCAGGAGTTCATAGATGTAACTGTCAGGGGAAAAAAAACGCCCTGTAGAAAATGAGGTCTATGGACCGAGGCTGATTCCCTTCCGCATATCTTTTGAGATATTAAAAAAGAAATAAAAGTCTGTAAAAATATTTTCATTAATAAACAAACTTTAATAATAAAATAATAAAAGTAAATGAAAAACAGAAAATAACTAATTGGTTACATTTTGATAATAAAAGCTTCAGTTGCCAAGTTGGCAGCCGAACAAAGAAGAAAGGGATTTTGGAATGTGTAACGCATGCGCAATAAATCACTTTCAGATAACATTTTGTTTTATGACCTGCGCAATAAAGCTTTCTTAGTTTAACTCTTGAATGTCAGTTTAGGCAGTTCAGGCCTAGCAAACTTTTTAACATCGTGACAGTAACATTTATAATCATACCAGGCCAGCTAGTCGGAACAGGTGAGTCTTCAATTTTTGACGGAAGGAGCGGAAGTCCGAGGTGGTTCTAACGTCGGGGGGGAGGTCATTCCAGAGGGTTGGGCCCATCACAGAGAAGGCTCTACTCCTCGCCGCCACCCGCTGGCATTGCCTAGTGGACGGCACTTAATAATAATAATAAGTTTGAATTTATTAGCCGCTCCCTTTCCAAGTAGGACTCGGGGCGGCGTACAATGGGGCATATAAAACATAGAGAATATACAAAAACACATAGGCATACATACAAAACATACATACGGATACACGGACACGGACTCGGAGGAGGTAACAATTTACATCATATAGATAGTTAAAAAACCAGCATTAAAATACCCCAATTGTAAGAACCCAATATACAATTAAAATTTAACGTTTAAAATACAATTTAAAAACAGTTAGGAGGAATAAGAAAAATTACGATTGAGCCAGGCCAGATAATTGAAAGAGGTGGGTCTTCAGCTGTACACGGAAGGAGCGGAGATCGGAAGTAATCCTGATGTCACGGGGGAGGTCATTCCACAGGGCTGGGCCCATCACAGAGAAGGCTCTGCTCCTGGGTGTCGCCCCCCGGCACTGTTTGGCGGACGGCACCCGGAGAAGTCCCTCTCTGTGTGAGCGAATTGGTCGTAGGGATGTGTGGGGCAGGATGCGATCCTGCATGTAACTAGGCCCTGTGCCATGAAGCGCTTTAAAGATCATAATCAAAACCTTGAAACGCACTCGGTAGACCACAGGAAGCCAGTGCAGCTCGCGCAGGAGAGGTGTTACAGGGGAGTATCTAGTCCTCCCCATAATCACCGCGCGCGGCCGCATTCTGGACCAACTGTAGTCTCCGAGCGCATCTCAAGGGAAGCCCCATGTAGAGAGCATTGCAGTAATCCAGGCGAGACGTCACTAGCGCATGGGTGACTGTGCGTAGGGCATCCCGGTCCAATAAGGGGCGCAATTGGCGCATCAGGCGAACCTGATGGAACGCCCCCCTCGCCACAGCTGTCACATGGTCATCCATGGACAGCCGGGCATCTAGGAGGACGCCCAAATTGCGCACCTGTTCCATGGGGGCTAGTTGGACGCCCCCAATGGCCAGAGATGGAAGCACCTCATTGAACCGGGAGGCCGGAAGCCACAGCCACTCCGTCTTGGAAGGGTTGAGTTTTAGTCGGTTGCCATCCATCCAGACCCGTACGGCCTCCAGACACCGGGACATCATTTCGACAGCCTCATTGGGGTGGTTCGGGGTTGAAATGTACAGCTGCGTATCATCAGTGTACAGATGGTATTCAACCCCAAAACCACGGATGATCTCGCCCAGCGGCTTCACATATGCATTGAACAGAAGGGGAAAGAGAACCGACCCCTGCGGCACCCCACAAGAGAGTGGCCTCGGGGTCGATCTCTGCCCCCCTGTCAACACATATTGCATCCGGCCGGAGAGGTAAGAGTCGAACCACCGTAACACGGTGCCTCCGACTCCCATCCCCTCCAGCCGGCGCAGAAGGATACCATGGTCGATGGTATCAAAAGCCGCTGAGAGATCTAATAGGACCAGGATAGAGGAACGACCTCTATCTCTGGCCCTCCAGAGATCATCAACCAACACGACCAAGGCTGTCTCAGTGCTGTGCCCGGGTCGGAAGCCGGACTGGCGTGGGTCTAGATAATCGGATTCATCGAGGTGACGCGGAAACTGCTGCGCCACCACATTCTCAACAACCTTCGCCAAAAAAGGGAGGTTGGAGACTGGGCGATAATTAGCTAGCTCCATTTGGTCGAGTGAAGGCCTCTTGAGTAAGGGCCTCACCACCGCCTCTTTCAAGATGGTAGGTAAGGATCCCTCACCCAACGAGGCGTTCACCAGGCCCAGAAGCCAGCCTCGTGTCACCTCCCAGGATGCCAGTACCAGCCAGGAGGGACACGGGTCCAATGAACATGTGGTGGGTCGCAGCCTTCCATGCAACCTGTCTAAATCCTCGGGGGCAACAGAGTCAAACTCCTCCCAGAGTGGACTCACAAGACTCACTGTTGACGGCCCGTCCAGACCACTGGAGGGGGCCCATCCACTCCGGATCTGAGCGACTTTGTTCTGCAGATATTCTCCAAACTCCTCTGCTCTACCCTGTAAGGGTGCCCCCCGCGTCTCTTGCACCAAGAGGGAGCGGGTGACCCTAAACAGGGCGGCAGGCGGTTATCCGCAGACGCAATAAGAGCGGCACAATGTCTACGTTTGGCCGCTCTCAATGCCACGAGGTAAGTCCGTAAATAGGCTCTTACCTGTGGTCGGTCAGACTCGGAGCGTGAGGACCTCCACCTGCTCTCTAGACGTCTCCTCTGGGGCCAAGCCACAACCACTTGGGGCCAAGCCACAACCACTTGGACTGGATTATCTCTTATGAGTTTGTCTCCGTAACTGCTGCCTCCGTTTCTCCGCCCTCCGTTGCCTGGCGCGTCAGGGACCAACTCCCTTTGATCTTCTCCACTGCTCCATGCCTCAGGCACCTCCTGGTGGCCAACCAGCCTCTCTGGTCCCTGCTCTGAGTCTGAGCCCAGGGTCCTCCACCTCTTCCATAGCCGACTCGTAGGGTTCTTCACTATCTGAGTCCATTAGCAGCTCCAACAGATCCTGCTGGGCCACAACACTATCCTATCCTATCCTATCCTTCTACAATGTATTAAGTAGAAACTCTTCTATTGCAATAAGATATTCCAGAAGCAAAAGGGAGGAAATATACAACTGTTGGCAGTTGTATCTCCTGCGATTTTATTTCTTTATTTTTATTTATTAGTTTGTCACACTTGTACAAGATGGCAGGTATAAATATGAAGTTGGACATGAATGAAGGAAATGAATACAAATAAATGGGGATAGTAGGACAAGGACGGTAGGCATGCTGGTGTTATTACGCACACACCCCTTTATGGACCTCTTAGGAATGGGGTGAGGTCCATGGTAGACAGTTTAAGGTTGAAGTGGTGTGGGTTTGAGGATGTAACAATACAGCATTCAAGGCATTGACCACTCTGTTGCTGAAGTCATATTTTCTGCAATTGAGTTTGGAGTGGTTTACCTTGAGTTTGTATCGTTTGTTTGCCTGTGTATTAATTGAGGTTGAAGCTGAAGTAGTCATTGACAGGTAGGACATTATAGCAGATAATTTTATGTAATATGCTTAGGTCAGACCGCAGGTGGCACAGTTCCAGATTGTCCAAGCCCAAAATTTCAAGCCTAGTGGCATAAAGGATTCTATTGTGAGTAGAGGAGTGGAGGACTCTTCTTGTGAAATACGTCTGGACCCGCTCAATTGTATTAATGTCTGATATACAGTGTGGATTCCAGGCAAATGAGCTATATCTGAGAATTGGTCTGGCAAAGGTTTTTTTCTAGTTAGTAATACAGGAGAAGAAGCTTTGCAAATTCAGGTTAACAATTCTTGATGTTTTTTTTGGCACTGCTGTTACGGTGAGCTCTGGGGCTAAGATCGTTTGAGATGGGTCCTTGACAGAGTGAGGGTCACCTATGAGCTCGTTTCCTCCCAACTTGTATTTGGTGTTCTGATTTTTGTTGCCAATGTGTAGAACAGAGCATTTGTTAGTTGATATTTGTAGTTGCCAAAAGTGCAACCATTCTGACACATGGTCAAGGTCTCTTTGAAGGGCAGCAGCATTGTCAGTGGTGTTAAATAATTTTTCATCATCAGTGAAGAGGACGCAGCTGCTTTTAATATGATTACATAAGTTGTTGGTGTAAAACAGAAGGAGAGTGGGTCCCAGAACTCTGCCTTGGGGGGACACCGCTGTTAACAAGTCTGGGAACTTGTTAGAGATTTCATATTTATCAAAAGGGAATCCTGTGGGCTACTTCGCTAACATTACTTTTGAGCACAATTTTTCCTGAATGGTTTGGCATTTATTGTTTTTCTGCTCAGCCTCTGCCTCAGTCCAAATGTGTAGAAAACTGTCATCCTGGATTTTTCAAACAGACTCGGGAAGGAGAGCCAGTTTGCTGCTATGACTGTGTTCCTTGTCCAGAGGGGACCATCTCCACTCAGGAAGGTGAGTGACACCCCAGGAAAGAACATTAGATTCATCCAGGACATTTGGAAGCACAGCTAAGCTTGGTTATGTTATTCTTATTTATTTTCAAGTTGCCCGATTTCTTTCATTATGGAAAGGATTTCAAAGGAAGAGGCAGGATGGGATAAAAGGACATGGTGGATGTAGCAGAATAAATCTCTCTTCTACTTGTCAGTTTGGAAGTGTCCTTCCATGTTGTCCTTTCTTGGCAACAATTGAACTTTTTTAAAATATGAGGTATGGTTTCAGGTCAATAGATCTCGCTCTCCCATATCAAATTTTCCTTAAGGGCATCTCTCTTTCTCTCTCCCTCCCTCTCCAATATTAGGAATGAATCTGCCTCTTCTTTCTCCAGTGCTCTAAATGTCTATGTTATAGTTTAAGAGTTAAACACAAATATTATTTGTAGCTCATTTCAATAATCCCAGGTTCAATATAACCACAATAATGGATTCCTTGGTAGGATTGCTACTTGGCCTTCCCACTTATTCTCATCTTTCTTAATTTTTTGATTATTAAATAGTGAAATAGAAAGAATTACAGCACCCCAAAAAAAGAAAGAATGAATGAAAGAAAGAAAGAACAAAAGAAAGAAAGAAAGAGGAAAGAAAAAGAAAAGATTCTATTTGTAGGACTAGAAGGACTAGGAGTGACATTATAGCAGTGTTCCAATATCTCAGGGGCTTCCACAAAGAAAAGGGAGTCAAGCTATTCTCCAAGGCACCCAAGGGTAGAACAAGAAGCAATGGGTGGAAACTAATCAAGGAGAGAAGCAACTTAGAACTGAGGAGAAATTTCCTGACAGTTAGAACAATTAATCAGTGGAACAACTTGCCTCCAAAAGTTGTGAATGCTTCAACACTGGAAGTTTTAAAGAAGAGATTGGATAATCATTTGTATGAAATGGTATAGGGTTTTCTGCCTAGGCAGAGGGTTGGACTAGAAGACCTCCAAGGTACCATCAAACTCTATTATGCTATTCTATTCTATTCTATTCTATTTCATTTAAATGTTTAAATCCTGAGTTACATCAGGAATTAACCTTTTTGTTTAAATATTTTTTAAATTTTATTTATCACGCAAAGTGACTCAGGGTGACATACAATAAAACCAAGAAGAAAACATATTAAAAATGAGATTAAAACCATGACATTGTTTAAAATAAACAAGATTGTTAGAAGGATATACACTGACACATACCATATTTTTTGGAGTATAAGACACAACAGAGTATAAGACACACCAATGTTTTGAAGAGGCATATTAAAAAGAAAGTTTTTGCACTCTGCAAACCTCCCCAAAATGGCCCGTTTTTTGCAAAAATAGGCCCATTTTTCGTAAAAAATGGCCCTGTTTTTTTAAAGGCATGAATAGCCTTTAAGAGGCTTGTAAAGTGCTCCTGGTGGGTGTGTCCCCCCCCCCAAAAAAATGAGGAAAATGGCTCATTTTTCGCAAAAATTGGCCCATTTTTTTTTGTCATAAAATTGCATGCATAGCCTTTAGGAGGCTTATAGAGTACTCCTGGGGGCTAAGGGGGCAAAATTGAGCAAAAACTGGCCCATTTTTCACTCATTTCTGCCTTCCCCAGCCCCCTCTCTGAAAGCCTCCAACAGGCTCTGCATGGCCATTTGGGTGAAGGGGGCGGGGTTTCAGGAGGCAAAAAATGCTGCATTCAGTGTATAAGATGCACCCAGTTTTTCAGCCTCTTTTTTGAGGGGAAAAGGGTGCATCTTATACTCCGAAAAATAGGGTAATCAGGACACAAGCTACTTGTTCCCAGGGGTCCTTTAGGAGGCTTATAGAGTACTCCTGGGGGCTAAGGGGGGCAAAATTGAGAGCAAAAACTGGCCCATTTTTCACTCATTTCTGCCTTCCCCAGCCCCCTCTCTGAAAGCCTCCGACAGGCTCTGCATGGCCATTTGGGTGAAGGGGGGGGGGGTTTCAGGAGGCAAAAAATGCTGCATTCAGTGTATAAGATGCACCCAGTTTTTCAGCCTCTTTTTTGAGGGGAAAAGGGTGCATCTTATACTCCGAAAAATAGGGTAATCAGGACACAAGCTACTTGTTCCTAGGGGTCCTTTAGGAGGCTTATAGAGTACTCCTGGGGGCTAAGGGGGCAAAATTGAGCAAAAACTGGCCCATTTTTCACTCATTTCTGCCTTCCCCAGCCCCCTCTCTGAAAGCCTCCAACAGGCTCTGCATGGCCATTTGGGTGAAGGGGGCGGGGTTTCAGGAGGCAAAAAATGCTGCATTCAGTGTATAAGATGCACCCAGTTTTTCAGCCTCTTTTTTGAGGGGAAAAGGGTGCATCTTATACTCCGAAAAATAGGGTGATCAGGACACAAGCTACTTGTTCCCAGGGGTCCTCAGTCTTTTTGAAAGAAACACATTTTAAGAGATTAGTAGAAGATCTCCAATGTTGGAGCTACTCTCACTTTGAGGTTAGTTTGTTCACCCCAGACCACGTCGAGAGAATTACCTGGGATGCAATCCTGTATTTCTGCACAGAAGTAAATTTGAGCCCATGGATACCAAGTCCAAAGCAAGTGTATCTGCTGATACTTGTTTTATACCATGAAATACACCATATACAAATGGGTCAGAATGCAATGGAACACACCACTATTTGGTTCCCCTCAGTGGTGGATTCAAAATTTTAAACTACAGGTTCTGTGGGCATGAATGTGGTGTGGCTTGCTGGCCGTGGCTTGCAGGGCGTGGCAGGGGAAGGATCCTGTAAAATCTCCATTCCCTCCCTACTCCAGGAGAAGGATCCTGTAAAATCTCCATTCCCTCCCAATCAGCTGGGACTCGGGAGGCAGGGAATAGATGGGGGTGGGGCCAGCTAGAGGTGGTATTTACCGGTTCTCTAAACTACTCAAAATTTCCTCTACCGGTTCTCCAAAACTGGTCATAACCTTCTGAATGCTACCTCTGGTTCCCCGACATTCTACCATCTTACACCCCTGTTGTGTGAGATGCAAAGGCATCCAACTTTTCCTCAAATGCAAATAAGTTCATCTTCAAAGCTCTGGATGGCATAGAACCGGGGTATTAGTGGGAATTCCTCACTTTGAAGTTATCTGCTCATCTCATCATAGCAAATATGAAAGGCATGTTCCAGGTCCATTCCCTAAAATTTTATCACTTTGTGGTTCCCTGGAAGCCTGCCTTTTTTTTTTGGCAGTCCCTGCTCTGTTAAGATCTGACATACCTCCTACCCTCCTTATCTTCCAGAGAAATGATTCTTCCACCTATGCATTGGCATGGGGCAGGGATGGCGAACCTTTTAGGCACTGAGTGCCCAAACTGTGACCATGCGCACATGCCCAAACTGCAAGGCACACATGTGTGAACATGTGCATGAGAATGTGCAAACATGTGCCTGAAAAACCATGTTTGGACATGCATGGATATGAGCAGACACACATGGAGACCCTGGAATGATGGCATGCATGCCCACAGAGAGGGTTTTGCTTGCCAACTCGGGTACGTGTGCCATAGATTTGCCATCATGGGTATAGGGTGAGGTCAGAGCAGGAAGAAACTGTGGGTGGACACAGTGAAGGGTAATTGTGGTTCCTGGTATTACTCTTTGGGGTATTATTTTGTTATTCTTTATAAAATCATACATATACTGTAATTGCGTATGTGTGTCTTTATGTACAGGCCTCTTTTTACCATTTACTAGGCCTTTCCTGTCTATCAGTATCAGCTGTCATCTAAGCAAGTCTTTCTTGAAATGTGAAAGGAGAAACTATAAAAGAAATATTACTTTCTATTTTCTCAGATACTGAAAAATGCACAAGGTGCCCAGATGATCAATATCCAACCGAGAACCGAATCCAATGTATCCCCAAAAGAATCTCATTCTTGTCCTATGAAGAATATCTGAGCATTATCCTTGTCTCCTTTGCCCTACTTTTGTTCCTAGTTGCCGTCTTTGTTTTAATCATATTCATTAAATACCTAGAAACTCCCATTGTCAAAGCCAACAACCGGGACCTCTCCTACATCATCCTTATATCCCTCCTGCTTTGCTTCCTGTCTCCTATACTCTTCATTGGGCAACCAAGGAAAGCCACCTGCCTTCTCCGACAAACAGTGTTCAGCATTGTCTTCTCAGTAGCCGTGTCTTCTGTGTTGGCCAAAACCATCACAGTGGTGCTGGCTTTTCTGGCCACAAAACCAGGAAATCGAGTAAAGAGATGGTTGGGGAAGAGCTTGGCAAACTCCATCATCCTTTCTTGTTCCTCTATCCAAATTATCATCTGCTCCATCTGGCTGGGAGTTTCTCCCCCATTCCCTGACTCTGACCTCCACTCCCAGCCAGGAGTGATCATCCTTCAGTGCAACGAAGGTTCTGTCACAATGTTTTATATTGTCCTGGGCTACATGGGTTTCCTAGCTGCCATATGCTTCACAGTGGCTTTCCTAGCCAGGAACCTGCCTGGGGCCTTCAATGAAGCCAAGCTGATCACCTTCAGCATGCTGGTCTTCTGCAGTGTATGGGTCTCTTTCTTGCCCACCTACCTGAGCACCAAAGGAAAGTCCATGGTGACCGTGCAGGTCTTCTCCATCTTGACTTCCAGTGTTGGACTGCTGGGCTGCATCTTCTTCCCCAAGTGCTACATTATCATTCTAAGACCAGATCTAAACACTAAGGAACATCTAATAATAAAAGTAGGGAACCGGTTTTTATAAGGTTTGTATCCTCCCTTTCATCTGTATGATAATTAAGGTTATTTAAAACTGAAATAAATAAAGATATGAATATCCAAATATACACTATGAGCCCAGCTGTAACAGAAGAAAGGTGAAGAAAATACTAATAAAAAGTCCTAAATAATATCCATTTTCATCAATCAAGAATTAGTTCAGTCCTTAAACTTTTTTAAGTATAAGTTTTAGAGAAACACAGTCCTTCATTTTCTTTGCAAAAATAGATAACAGACTTAATAGATAATGTATAACCCAAACACATTCTTTAATGTTCAGCTTAGTTGCATAAAGGGATTATATACTTTATTAATACAATTTATATCACATCTACATTTTAACTCTTACATTTCTGTCCAAAATTGTTTCAATGTAAACTTTGATTTGAAGCAATAATGATGCTGTAGAAAAAGAAATAATAGGAACTAGAGTCCTTAAATTTCTTATATAACACCATCTCTCTCTCTCTCTCTCTCTCTCTCTCTCTCTCTCTCTCTCTCTCTCTCTCTCTCTCTCTCTCTCTCTCTCTCTCTCTCTCCTCTCTCTCTCTCTCTCTCTTTCTCCCTCCCCCTCCCCTCCCTCCTTTCTCTAGAGTCTCTCTCTCTCTCTTTCTGACACATACACACTTTCACAAATCTGATGCCCATTTTTAGAAAAAGTATTCTTTCAGCAGTCCAATACACTTAAAATATTAATATTTTCTAATGGATTAATTTCACTATTAATTCCACTATAATTAAATTATAACTAGCGTATATTACATTTTTAAGATGCTGACCCAAGTTATTCCAGTTTTTCATCCCATAGGTTAGACATATAAGTGGTTGTTAACTTTCATTCTATTTTTTAAAATTTACACAATTAAACTGTTTTGTTCGGGTCAAGGATCCCAAAATTCAAGGTGTACCTTAGATACTGTTAATGTATCAGAGCCATGCAGTCTTGTCAATGTCTGTTTCAACTGTATTATATTGCCAAACCTATTTAGAACTAAATAAAATTAAATTAAACATCTGCAAAACATCCAAGTTCAGATGTTACCGAGTTGAAAATTGTAAAATTCCTTGTATTTGAAATAAAATATGCCTTATGTTCACATATATTGCATGTAAGAGGACACAAAAAAATCAATTTTGCATATTTCTAAGTGGGAAATAGTTGAAAGACTGGAATTATTGTAACTCCCTTCCTTTTCATATCAATAAATCTTGCTAAAGAGAACTCTGTGAAAATCACTCAATGAAGGGAAAGGGATGGAGCTTTATAGAGTTAACAGGCACAGGGAATGGAACTCTCCATTCCTGTGCTGGCTTCTCCCTGTTGGTCAGCTCCAAAAGGAGTCAAAGCCACCTTGTAGGGGCAGCGAAGCTAAGGTGGGTGCTCGGAGGGGTCACAGGAGAGATCTTAGCTCTCCTGCTGAATACCTGGGGCTTTTTTCCTTCTATGCCATGATGAGGGGAAGAGGTATTCTAAGATGGCTGCCACGAAGCTGGGGAGCCAGATGACCATCTAAGCAGAGAAGGAAAAAGAATTAGGTAGAGGACTAGCATAAATGTTTGCACTATTATTAGAATTGTATAAGCTTGTTAAAAGTAATAAATATGATTAATAACATATTTGTATTGAAAGATACAATACTTAGAATAGGGTGATTGGCATAGATGAAACATTAAAATATTGAATGATTAAATAATAATTTAATAAATGGATGTGTATCATTACAAGAATTATATAAGCTTGTTAAATGAAAAGATATGATCAATACTATTTTTATTTCTATTAAAATGTATGAATGAAATAGGCACTGCTTCCCTGTATGGCACCAGTAGGCTGGGAGAAATCTGTCCTTGCAATGGACTGATATGTATGATCTCCAACTGCTGGATCACAACATTCATTTCCTAACATGTCCCAATAGAAAGGGTTACAATTGTTCCCTATTCCTGTGACTTTTACTAAACTTTTACTTTACTGAAAAAAGGAGGAGAGGCAGGTCCTTACATGGAGTATCAAGCACAAAGCATGGAGTGCCACCTTCTCCAGTTGTCTCAGTTAATTATGAAATGCATAGAAGAGAAGATGCCATCTAAAAGAATATCAGAACTCTTTCACCTGAGGTTGAACTCTTAACATTGATTTCCAAACATGTCCCAGTAGTACATTCCACAATTGTACCGTTAGGGCTTTTCCTGTGATTTTGTAGTAACATGCAGTTCTCCAGCTGCACATGGAGTCCTAGAAGAAGTTCAAGGTCCCCAGAGTAGTTGCTTCTCCCTCTGTAATTATCACCATCCTGTACTTTGAGACCTTGTCTGATACTTCTCCAGTGACTGCCATTGATGTAAACCCAGACTGATGCAACATGGAAGTAACCTTGCACCAGAAGAGGATAAATACTTCTAGTTATGTTGGGTGTTTTCACAAGATTTAGGTCAGGCAGGGGATGTGCACTCGAAAGTACCTTTCTCTCCTTTTCTTGAGACGCTCAGTTTGTCTCTGTCTAAAACCCGCATTTCAATCTTGTGAGAGCACTTTGACTTCTTCTAACTTCTTGAGGTTTAGAAATAGAGAAGTCACTGATTCAGACCAAGGAAAAAATGGACCTCCGGCTTCTGCTTCCCATGCTGCTGCTAGTTCTGATGCACAGATACTGTGGAGGGTTCAGAACCAAATGTCCCCTGACTTTGAAGAAGCGGGAGAAAGGAAACCCTTGGAACTATTATGGGCCAGGAGACCACATCATTAGTGTGATCGAAAGTGTAGCAAAGTCTTCTCCTGAGCTATTACTCTTCACCGGGGCTCATTTCATTTCTTCTCCTCCGTAAGTCATTCACTGTAATGGACTTGCTTCCTCTCTGTTTGCATTTCTAACTCTTCCTCCCATCTTTTTATTTCACTTATTCCTAAATTGTAGGGTTATGTATCAGATCCTGGTTGGTTTTGATTTGTAGGGCTCTTCTCTTTTACCATAGCTTCTGTGAGTCTCAAATGCAGGGATGGGCAGGGGGAAAAAAATCCTCAAAAGAACCGGAGAAATGGAGAGACCGAAGTCCAGAGGAACGTCTCCTCTTCCAGTACTGACTTCACTCCTTGAACAATGTTTTTTTTTTAATTTCATGTAACAATTGAAAGAGTTATCTCTGCCATCCTATATGCAGTGACTGCTCCTTATAGGAATAAGGATGATTTGGTTTTTGAATTGCTTTGGTGACTCACTTATTCATAGATAGTCTTGCTTTTATAGTGACTGTATTTTAATGGTTGAATGAAATTGAATCCTGCTGTCAGAACTGCTACCTCATGCCTGAACTCTGCTGTTGCTTGGTACCAGTCTGCCATGAAATCTGGGAGGGGGGAAAACTGGTAATGGAGGGTGGAAGGCTTCACTGTTTACTGTGTCTCCCTAAGACATGGCTTCAAGGTGAGACAGCTGGGAATGGAATGCAGCTACATACCAGCCCACACTTGAAGGGACCATTCCAAAAACATGTTTTTTAAAATTGATTGAGCCATGGGGGCCAGCAATGGCAAGAACTTAAAGTGGAGGAAAGTTACACTTGGAGATTTTGGCAAACAAATTTCAATTCTGGCTTTGCTTTACCGCAATTCACTTTCCTTTCACAACAAATGAAACCAAGGATTGTTTTTACTTAGGAGTTCAAGCTGAGCAGCTGTTTACTCGGTAGGTGAAAATTAGTACTACCAGATATAAGGGTTTACTTGCGATTCTTAACCCTTGTGAAAGAATATCTCCATCCCTTCTTCCAAAACTGTACAAAGATGATAAAGGATGACTATCATTTGACTATAGTTTTGGATCAATGTTGGTTTAAGACTCAATAGACTCATGGAGATAAATAGGAATAAATAAAAATATTTTGTTCTTGCTGTTTCTGGTGGTGATAACATGAAAACATTTAATATAGTACTGTACTGAACATACTAATCTGGCAAAACTGCTACACTTCGTTTTCGCCATTCAATTGGTCAACAAGAATACCTGGCTCCTGCATAATCTCACACTTGGCTACAATGTCCATGACAACTATTTGAGCACCCTTCGCACTTCTGATGCCTTGCTGGACACGCTCTCTACTGGAGAAGTCAATGTTCCCAACTACAGCTGTGGAAGGAAGGACAATCTTCTGGTTATTATTGATCGAGCTCTCAGGGAAATTTCCATACAGATATCAACATTAGTAGGCACCTACAAAGTCCCACAGGTTTGTGTTACTCTATTTCTACCTAGTAAATTGAGTGGGGGGTAGGAGTGGTGGTGGGTGAGCAATACACCTAACCACATCTTCTCTATTGAACTGCTTCTTACCAGAGCATCATCATGGCTATTTAGCTTTATTTATTTATTTATTTATTTATTTATTTAGTTAGTTAGTTAGTTAGTTAGTTAGTTAGTTAGTTAGTTAGTTAGTTTCTACTATATGCTGCCCTGTACGATGACCCTGGCTAAGGATTGGGATCCAGAGTGGGGATGTGGGAAAGATCAAAGCAGCCATATCCTGCTTTGGAGGCTTCAGCTTCTCACTTCTTATAGTGAGGGAAGCCTTTGTGTCCAATCAAAGATCTTCTATACAAAAGAAGATCTAGAGTGATGGAAGCTGATGTTTTGTACATGTTCTGATCATAAAAATAATAATTCCAATGTATCATCTTACCTACTCTTGAGAAAACATATAACGTATGTCTCACAGAGTCATTATTACTATTAGCATTAGATGATTATTTTATTAAAAATATTACAAGCATATTAGTTAACACATTAACTAATTTTACCCTAATCTGTTCATGATCATAAAAAGGTTCAAAGAGAAAGAGATTCCATACTGAGGATTTCCTACTGGTTAAATCATTCGAAGAAATATGCTGGTTGGTGGGGCCCTTTATTGGCAGGTTGATTTACATATGTAATAAATAATGGCTCCCATATCCCAGATGGATAGAAGATGGCAATATCTGTTCTGCATTTTAAAAATGGTAGAAAAATGTCTTTGGAAAATGAAATCATAGCCATGGTTGATTACTTAATGGAGAGCCACTAGAGCAAATAATATCTTTACTAACTTAGAGAATTTTCTCTGAGACTGGGTGACAAACTCAGACAAAAAAGCTAAGAGTAAACAACAGTTAATCAAGGAACCACCAAGACTGCTCCCACCAACATGGACAGGGCACTGGTACATAAAATAAGACCAAGCCCCACTTCCTTCTAGTGCTGATGATGCTATTTTGTTTGGTAATGAAATGTCTGCAAGAAAACATCAAAGGTCAAAGAACACCCCTTTAGACAATTTGTTCTTTGTCTGAAATCAGAGCATATATTTATTGGTGTGAAATTAAAGCAATAGCATTTTTTCAGTTAGAAAAAACAAAATTTAAATGAAAGTCCTCTTGAATGTGGTTAGAATGCAGTACTGCAGGCTACTTCTGATAATCACCAGCTGCCAGCTGTTGAGCCGTTCAGTTCTCACCAGACTCAAGGTTGATTCAGCCTTCCATCCTTTCGAAGTCGGTAAAATGAGGACCCAGATTGTTGGGGAAAATATGCTAACTTTGTAAACTGCTTAGAGAGGGGTGTAAAACACTGTGAAGTGGTATATAAGTCTAAGTGCTATTGCTATCTTGTGTGAATAGAGAACAAAGTAAAATACTGTTCCAAAGAAAACCCACACAAAGAAAAAATAGAGAAGATATAGCTGTCCTCAGTAAGCTGGCCCATTGAAATGGATAGGTCAATACAAATGGACCTTCCAAAATGCTAAGTATTGAAACACAGAAATATTTAAACATCTTAGCATGGTATTTACTGGAACAAGATTTTAAACAGTTGGACATAATGGTTAAATCTGGAAGGCTTAACTTAATCCATCACAGTGAACAGGCTTGTTGTTGATTAATTCTTTTTCTTAATGTGTCTTTTATTCCATTTTATATACAGTCTTATTATGTTCTTCTGTTTATATTCCGTATGTTGATATGGACTAAGGACTAATCAACAGTAAATAATATATTGTCACAAGAATCAAGTTGGATTTATTAAAAGGTATTATTCTAGATTTCATCTGACAGCATTCTTCATTGCTCTTTCAGATGACTTGTAGATTTGTTTCAGAGACTCTGAGTGATAAAAGTCAGTTCCCCTTTTTCTACCGAATGGCCCCCAAAAGTGAAGTCCAGTACCCAGCAATTGTTCAATTGCTACTCCATTTCAGATGGACCTTGATTGGTCTCTTTGCTTCAGACACAGAGAGAGGAGAAAATTTCATGAGGACTTTTACTCCTGTGCTTGTTAAGAATGGAATTTGTGTTGTTGTATCACAACGATTGTCAGTGACTATACACATAGCACCCTTGAAGGATGCCATCTCTAAGTGGAGACAAGTCAACGTCTTTGTTTTCTTTACAGACTATACTACCATGATTGATGGAATTTCTGCTGTTCATTTCACACTTGGAGATTTGCCAGGACCCATTGAAGGGAAAGTCTGGATCATCACACTCTTTGGAGCATTACCAGTGAGAAGTCACAGAGTTTTACCAATATGTCCATAGTATTTGGAACTTTCAGATCCAGGAAAGAGGATATGATAAGACTTACCAATCAGTTATCATGGTGGAACCACTACATAAGTGTTTTCACTGTTCTTTTTCAAAGCATGTCCTTTCTGCCAAAGGCCGAAAAAGATGCACCCAGAAAGCACCACTGGAGACTAAAGATAAAAGGAACAGTTACAAATTTGAAGGTGACCACCGTATTTACAGTGTTGTTAGGACTCTGGCTTATGCTTTGAATGCGGCATATTCCTCCATATCCAGGAGGAGAAGGAAGGAGGGTGAAGAGAGTTTGGGAGCTTCAAGGATTCAGCCATGGCAGGTATGGGGTTCCAACTAGAATCCATTTTCAGGCCAAAATCAGCTCAAAAAAATGCTTGAAAACAGCCCAAAAAACAGCAGCTTTACCCAGCTTCTCTTCCTCTTGCAGACAGCTTTCCCAGTATAGCTTAACGCAGTCTCTCTCTCTCTCTCTCTCTCGCATACACACACACACTCATACATACGCATATGCAAAATCTTTCTTTCCTCTCCCCCCCTCCCCACGAGATCCCTGGATTCCCTCTCCAACCATGCCTGTCCCATACAGGTACTACCCACACAAGTGATGTAGAGTTGGCCGTGCCCACTCAGTTATGTGACCCCCAGTCATGCCCACCCAGCCATGCCCACCTAGCAGAGAATCGGTTGTTAAAAAATTTGGAGCCCACTGAACTTACCCATTCTGAAAAACTCTATCAACCTCATATATGTGTATTAAAATACTAGCTTATATGTTGATCATTTAATCTCCTTCTACTACAAGAGTCCAACAGTTTGACCAATGTGATCTCAACTATGAGAGATATTGGAAGAGTGTTGTTTTCCAACTGTGAGCTTTTGTTAGTTTGAAAAGTGCTTCCAGGTGCTTTCTGATTTTCCTGTAGACAAACATGGCTCTTCTCCGTGTTTTAACTCAAGGCTAAGAGCAGCTCCTTTAATTAATGCCTTGGCTTCATTGCCCTTCTGCAAAGCCGATCCAGTATTTAATCCCTCCCCTTCCAAGTGTGGTGCCTGCAAGGGCACGTGGTGCTTAAGAACAGTCATTTCCTGAGATTCTTATGGATACATTTGCTTCTTTCCATTATTATCACCCTGCTGACCATTATTCAGTTTGCAGGAAATCTTCAATACTTTTCTGGAAGTTTGGTATCTTTTAAAAGACATCAAAATAGCTTTGTCTACAAGATGATATTAATCTTGCATCATACATTCATCAATTCCACCAGCCTGTATTAATAAAAAGGTAGAACATATGATAGAGGATTAATTGTTCTTCATAACTTCCTGGTTTTATGAGGAACATTGAAAATTATTTGACTAATGATGTCCCGGTGTTTGGAAGCCGTTCGAGTCTGGATGGGGGACAACAGACTCAGGCTCAACCCCTCCAAGACAGAGTGGCTGTGGCTACCGGCGCCTCGGTACAACCAGTTGACTCCATCGCTGGCCATAGGGGGCGAGCAACTGCCCCCTGTGGAACGTTAATCATTTTGCGCGCAATTTGGGCGTCCTCCTAGATGCCCAGCTGTCGATGGATGACCATGTGGCAGCCGTGGCGAGGGGGGCGTTCCACCAGGTTCACCTGGTGCGCCAATTGCGCCCCCTATTGGACCCGGACGCCCTACGCATAGTCACTCATGCGCTGGTGACATCCCATCTGGACTACTGCAATGCTCTCTACATGGGGCTCCCCTTGAGATGCACCCGAGGACTGCAGCTAGTTCAGAATGCGGCCACGGGGGCTATTATGGGGAGTACTAGGTACTCCCACGTAACACCTCTCCTTCACGAGCTGCACTGGCTGCCTGTGGTCTTTCGGGTGCGTTTCAAGGTGTTGATTACCATCTTCAAAGCGCTCCATGGCACAGGACATAGTTACCTGCGGGATCGCATCCTACCTCATACATCCCTGCGACCAATTCGCTCCCACAGGGAGGGACTCCTCCGGGTGCCGTCTACTAAGCAATGCCAATGGGCAGCGCCCAGGAGTAGAGCCTTCTCTGTGATGGGCCCAACCCTCTGGAATGACCTCCCCCCCGATATCAGAACTACAACCGACCTCCGCTCCTTCCGACAGAAACTCAAGACCCACCTGTTCCAATTAGCTGGCCTGGCGCATTTATAGTCCCATTGTATACCTCCTGGCAAACATTTTATCCCGGGATAGTTTTTAGGGGTAGTTTTTTAATGTATTTTTAAATTTTTAAATTTTAAATTGAACTTTAACTATTATTGTACAGTAAATTATATGTTACCTCCTCCAGCCACACCTACACCTATTTTATATTTATATCTATGTATATTATTGTGTTTTAAATATGACTGTACACCGCCCCGAGTCCCTTCTGGGAGAGGGTGCGGTTTAGAAATCAAATAAAAGTTAAAGTTAAAGTTAAAAACTACAATTTTATGGTCAGTTTTTATCAATTTAATGGTTGCACCACCCAGCCCTCACTTAACTAGGTTTCTTGTTGTGGCCCAGCAGGATCTGGTTGAGCTGCTGTTGTACTCGGGTAGCGAGGAACCATATGAGTCTGCCATGGAAGATGTGGAGGACCCTGGGCAGGGTTCAGACTCAGAGCAGGGACCAGAGAGGCTGGTTGGCCACCAGGACATGCCTGAGGCATGGAGCAGTGGGGAAGATCAAAGGCAGTTTGTCCCTGATGCTAGATTAATAAGGGCTAAGAAACGGGAGCAGCAGCTCCGTAGGCAGACACATAGAAGATAATTAAGCCCAGGTGGTTGTGGATTGGCCCCTCCCAAGAGAGTATATAAGTGAGGTGTTGGGAGGGGACATTTGCAGGAAACAACCGTTCGCATCAGTATTGAAGAAAAGCTGTCTGTCTCTTAGATCTGAGTTGCTGACCCAACTATTCTATGGAATGTGAGTTTGCCTGGGACCTCAGCCAAAGGAGTCATTATCTCCATAATTAAATAGTGGCAAACAGCCAAGCCTGTGTTCTGGTTTATTCACAGGCCGGAGGGGGGGGTCAGAACAGTTTCTAATCATGACCTCATGAAGTACTGTGCTGAAATTATTATATCAAGCATTTCCACAATCTAACAAGAAAGGCCCCAATACCCCAATCAACAAATAGAAAGCTACGGGCACTATATAAACACCACACACAGAATAGCCAAAAGCCCAAACTCTGCTAGACAGAATTTCTCTGAGGATGAGTCTGAAAGCTCAAAAGACTAAACCTCTGGTCAAGGGGTAGGATCCTACCGGTGTAAACACCAGTTTGCTGAGCGCTTGCTTCATGCCTGCACTCTCTGCATGTGTGCGATTGCTTCCTAAACCTAACCCTCACCTTCCACATTACTGCCAGCAAAGAAATCTGCCGGACTTCAGAAAAGGAAATATAGGTGAGTATATTTTCTGCCAGCTGATAGTCAGAGCTACCAGTTCGCTCAAACCAGTCCAAACTGGTAGAATCCCACCCCTGCTCTGGTCCTGGTGTCTCACCCAGATTGGATCCTGTAATAAGAAAGCGTAATTATACGTGGGAATTATTCAGGGGATTGAGGGAAGAGATGTTTCCTAGAGAATGACCAGAGCCCACTGTAATAACATTGCCAAAAAGGCATTGAGAGTTGTTAACCTAACCTTATGGAGCTTCTTCTCTGGTAATATTGAACTGCTAACCAGATCATACAAAACATTTGCTAGACCAATTCTTGAATGCAGCTCATCTGTCTGGAACCCACACTGCATATCGGACATTAACACAACTGAGTGAGTCCATAGGTATTTCACAAGAAGAGTCCTCCACTCCTCTGCTCACAACAGAATACCTTATGCCACCAGGCTTGAAATGTTGAGCTTAGACAACTTAGAACTATGCCTTCAGTCTGACCTAAGCGTAGTACATAAAATTATCTGCTACAATGTCCTACCTGTCAATGACTACTTCAGCTTCAACCACAACAATACATTGCACGCAACAGATACAAACTTAAGGTAAACCGCTCCAAACTCGATTGCAGAAAATACGACTTTAGCAACAGAGTGGTCAATGCCTGGAATGCACTATCTAAGTGTGGTTTTCCCCCCAAAAAAACTCCCAAATCATTAATGTTAGACTGTGTACTGTTGACTTGACCCCATTCCTAAGAGGTCTGTAAGGTCATATGCGCACCAGTGTGTCAACTGTCCCTGTCCTAATGTTCTTTTTAATTCGTATCCATTTCATGTGTATACTTATATATGTTATCTAATACATGCTTGGCGAAATAACTAGATAACTTAGATAGATAGATAGATAGATAGATAGATAGATAGATAGATAGATAGATAGATAGATAGATAGATAGATAGATAGATAGACAGACAGACAGACAGACTGGACAGATAGATAGATGATGGATGGATGGATGGATGGATGGATAAATGGATAAATGGATAAATGGAAAATGGATAAATGGATAAATGGATAAATGGATAAATGGATAAATGGATAAATGGATAAATGGATAAATGGATATTTGAATGGATAAATGGATAAATGGATAAATGGATAAATAAAAGGGGCGTAGCTGAATAACAGTAGAGAGAAAAAATAAGAATGGATCTGAACTTTTCAGGCTTTAAAAAGCATTGGTGGGAGATTTGTACTTTCACACTTGCAAGATTCTTTTAATGTAGCATTACAATAAAGTCGAATTAGCTCACCTAGTAGCATTACCCATCAGATCTACATGGCAAAATATTAACCTACCAACTTCTTGACAAATTTTGAAAGAATGAATAAACTATTTGTTTGTTTGAGTATCTTTGACCTGTTCTTGAATGCTCCCTATAACTGACAAATTGTATCAATTATTTGTTCTGTCAATATATGATTGAACAAAATTGCTGAATCTTTGTTTCTTTGCTTTCTGGTAATCACACAGTTACTTTCAAGGAGTTTAAGAAGTTTCTTAAGAAGAGTTTATTTATTCAATTTATTTGTGACCTCCTCTACAATGTTTAATATAATTGGCAGGTTATATTTGTCAATATATAATTGACATTTTTTTGAATCTTTTCCCCCTTTAATATAGTAGTAACACTTGTTCCCCCAACAAGAATATTTCTAAGTTAAACAACCATATTAGATAGATTCAAATGTGAAAAGACCATATAGGATAATAAATTAAAGTACCAGTTGAAATTCCTGTATTTTCCCATTCTAGCTTCATCCCTTTTTGCAGAAGAATACATTTTGCAATCTTTCTGAGATGAAAATGTACTTGGACCTAAATGGAGAGCTGATAGCAGATGTGAATATCTTGAGCTGGGTGATTTTCCCGAAGAAGAATTGCATCTTAAAGTACCTCGGGACTTTTGAAAAGCAGAGACTTTTTATCAGCGAAGATGTTCTTTCACAACTAAAATTGTGGAAGAAGGTGAGGAAAATATTGGTGTCTTTTTAGGACCCATTTCAAGTGGGTGAAACCTAATCATCAAATCTCCACTGAGATTTGAATGTGGAGAGTAGAACACTTATAGTTTTCTTAGACTGCTTGTAAAGCTTGGAGTACTGTACTGTACACCACTGTCCAAGGTGTCTTTTAAATGTCATAATATGGAACACTGATTTAAGCTGACTCAGCTATGACTAAAATGAGATTTGGGGTGGTTATTTTTGAATATCATGATGTCAAGAATTAAATATCTCTACTGGAATAGAACAACCTGTCAGGCCTGCAAGACATCTTTTCTTTTTGGACTTCAGGCCTGCCACACTTTCTACTATTCATTTTCTATTGTAGGAAAATGGGAGGGGGGATTATACGGAGTTGGGTGATATGTAGCCATAATAACATTCCTTCTAGAAAACCAAGCGCATCCTTTGTCTCTGCACCTAGCCAGAACTGGATGGGTGGAAGCTGCCAACATGGCAGTGGAAGATTGGACCATGGGATGGCACATCTGGGAAAAACCCGAATCTGAAGGCTTCCCAGTTTTCCACCCAGTTGAAAGTTCAAGATCTTTCCCCCACACCCCACAAGTCCATTACACGGTCCCAATCTCCCACTGCCATGCTGGCAGCTTCCACCCATCCAGTTCTGGTCAGGTGCAGAGGTGCAGAGAGAACGGATGACCTTGGTTTTCTAGAAAGAATTTTGTTATAGCTACATACCATCTACCTCTGTACAATCCCCCTCCCATTTTCCCACAATAGAAAATGTATAAAAATTCTGAATGCTAGCATATTTTCTTTGGCGTTTATTGTTTTTTCTGCTCAGCCTCTGCCTCAGTCCAAATGTGTAGAAAACTGTGATCCTGGATTTTTCAAACAGACTCGGGAAGGAGAGCCAGTTTGCTGCTATGACTGTTTTCCTTGTCCAGAGGGGACCATCTCCATCCAAGAAGGTGGGTGATACCATAGGAAAGAACACTAGATTCACCCAGAACATTTGAAAGCACTGCTATGCTTGTTTATTTTGTTCTTGTTTATTTTCAAGTTGCCTAATTTCTTTCATTATGGGCAGAGTAAGAAGAAGATTTGGAAGGATAAAGGTAAGATGGGATAGATAGAAAGAAATGGTGGATCAGAATAAACTTCTCTTCTACTTGTCAGTTTGAAAGTGTCGTTCAATGTTGTCCTTTCTTGGCAATAGTTGATTTTTTAAAAAAATATGAGGTATCTGTTCAGGTCAATAGATCTTCCTCACCCATATCAAATTTTCCTTAAGAGCTAAAGATGCATCTCTCTCTCTCTCCCTCCTTCTCTCCCTCTCCAATATTAGGGATAAATCTGCCTCTTCTTTCTCCAGTGCTCTAAATGTCTATGTTATAGTTTAAGAGATAAACATAAATATTATTTGCAGATCATTTCAATAATCCCAGGTTCAATATAACCACAATAATGGATTCCTTGGTAGGATTGCTACTTGGCCTTCCCACTTATTCTCATCTTTCCTAATTGTTTTGGTTATTAAATAGTGAAATAGAAAGAATTACAGCACCAAAAAAATGAAAAGAAAAGAAAAGAAAAAGAAAAGATTCCATCTGTAGGACTGGAAAGACTAGTGGGGACATGATAGCAGTGTTCCAATATCTCAGGGGCTGCCACAAAGAAGAGGAAGTCAAGCACCTGGTGGTAGACCAAGAAGCAATAGGTGGAAACTAATCAAGGAGAGAAGCAACTTAGAACTAAGGAGAAATTCCCTGATAGTTAGAACAAATAATCAGTAGAACAACTTGCCTCTAGAAGTTGTGAATGCTCTAACTCTGGATATTTTTAAGAAGATGTTGGATAATGATTTGTCTGAAGTGGTGTTGGTTTCCTGCCTAAGCAGGGAGTTGGACTAGAAGACCTCCAAGGTCCCTTCTAACTCTTTTATTCTATTCTGTTCTGTTCTATTTCCCTATGAAAAATAATCCTTTCATCCTTTTAATTCCACTATACGGATTAAAAGGAATAAGACCTAAAATAAAGGAAGGGGGAAGGGGACATTTGTTTGTTTTTTTAAAAAAAACCACTTTTATATCATTGTGGAGCTCATTCAGTCTTTAAAACTGTTAGCAAATCTATAATCAAAATATTTTGCATTATTGTCTCATTTTCAAACCATTTAAATGTTTCAGTCCAGAGTTATATCAGGAATTAACCTTTTTGTTGACATGTTTTTTCTTTAAATTTATTTATCACACAAAGTGACTCTGGGTGACATACAATAAAATCAAGAAAGATGTATTACAAAACGAGATTAAAACCATGACATTTAAAAAAAATAAAATAAACAAGGTTGCTAGAAGAGATTGCACCAAGACATCATCAGCACACAAGCTACTTGTTACCAGGGGATCATCAGGACAATTGAAAGAAACACGTTTTAAGAGGTTTCCAGAAGGCTTCAACAGTTGGAGCTACTCTCACATTGGGGTTTGTTTGTTGGCCCCAGCCCACGTCAAGAGAAGTACCTGGGATCCAATACACAGAAGTAGCGTAAATTTGAGCCCTTGGGAACCAAGTCCAAAGCAAGTGTACTGATATTTGTTTTTTATACCATGAAGTCACATATACACCATTAAACAAATAGTTCGGAATACAATGGCACACACACCACTGTTGGGTTCCCCTACATTCTGCAATATCGCACACCCCACGTGCAAATAAGTTCATCTTTAAAGCTCTGCATGGCATAGAACCCAGGTGGGAATTCCTCTCCTTGGGGTTATCTGCTCCTCTCATTACAGCAGGGACGTGCGGTCAGGGGAGACAGGGGAGGCAGAGCTGCACCGCTCTCATCATGAAAATTAGACAAAAAAGGGAAAAGGCGCTGAGGAGCCTTCTGCACACGTGGTCGGGAATGGGAGTGCTCCGTGGTCCCCTTCATGTTGACTCAGGAGTCAGGAAGGAGGGGAATGGGACCACGTGTGCAGGAGGCTCCTCTAGCCTCAGCCTCCCTCCTGCGCACGTCCCATTCCCCACCTTCCTAAGTCAACATGCCCCATGGAGGGGACCGCAGAGCGTGAGCCGCTGTCCTGCGGAGCATGAGCCGCTGTCCCACGGAGCGCGCTCCGTGGTCCCCTTCATGTTGACTTAGGAAGGGCGGGGAAAGGGACGTGCACAGGAGGGAGGCTGGAGGGATCGCGGAGGAGGGATCGCGCAGCGTGAGCCGTGGTCCCGCGGAGCATGAGCTGCTGTCCTGCGGAGCGCGCTCCGTGGTCCCCTTCATGTTGACTTAGGAAGGCGGGGAATGGGACGTGCACAGGAGGGAGGCTGGAGGGATCGCGGAGGAGGGATCGCAAAGCGTGAGCCGTGTGGTCCGGCGGAACGCACTCCGCGGTCCCCTTCATGTTGACTCAGGAGTCAGGAAGGAGGGGAATTCCCCTCCTTCCTGACTCCTGAGTCAACATGAAGGGGATCGCGGAGCGTGAGCAGTCCCCTTCATGTTGACTTAGGAAGGCGGGGAATGGGACGTGCGCAGGAGGGAGGCTGACGTGGTCCCATTCCCCTCCTTCCTGAGTCAACATGAAGGGGACCGCGGCTCACGCTGATGACGTCACCAGCCTCACCAGCCGTAGAGCTCACCGCACGTCACTGCATTACAGCCAATATGAAATGGCATCCTTCAGGTCCATTCCCTAAAACTTTGTCACTTTGTGGTTCCCTGGAAATCTGCCTTTTTTGTTGCAGTCCCTCCTCTGTTAAGATCTGACAGACCCCTACCCTTCTAACCTTCCAGAGAAATGACTCTTCACATAGGCATTGGGAGGACAGAGGGGGGTGAAAATGTGGGTGGACATTATTAAACATGGATAGAAATATGATTAGCAGTGAAATGCTAGAATTAAACAATGGGTGATTGTTTAATTCTATGAAAGAATGAAAGAATATATTTTAATGTAAATGTGTGTTAACAGTAGAATTATATGGATTGGAGGATTGGAAAGAACATGAACAGAAGTACTTTAAATGGTTAAATGATTTGTGATTGGTACTAGAAGTATATATTGAGATATTGAGTAATGAAAGAAGGAAGGATGAAGCTTTAACAAAAATAGATGTGAAGAGCTAAAAAAAATGGAAATGTGAATAACAAAACAGGTGAAATAAATAAATAAATATTTGAATATAGATAAATAGATATAGATATACAATAGATATAGATATAGATATATAGAAGAACAAAAAGGAGATTTAGAACTCAAAGGTGATAGTAAAAGGTATGTGTAAACAACATGAAACAATGAAAATGAAATGTAATAACCATGAGTAATAATATTATACTTATTTGTATTGAAATGCATGATACCAAGGTATCACATCATTCACTAATTGATGTGTACAAATATAAAATGAAAAAAACTTGAAATAAAAAAAGAAAGAAAATGTGGGTGGACAAAATGAAAGGTAGTTGTAGTGGCAGGCATTTCTCTTTGGGGTATTATTTTGTAATTCATTATATAATCATATATACTATAATTGTGCTTGTATATATTTATGTACAGACTCTTTTTTTACAGTGTAATTAGGATTTTCCTGGCTCTCAGTATCAGCTGTCATCTAAGCAAGTCTTTCTTGAAATGTGAGAGACTCTAAAGGAAATATGACTTTCTATTTTCTCAGATACTGAAAAATGCACCAAGTGCCCAGATGATCAATATCCAACTGAGAATCGAATTCAATGTATCCCCAAAAGAATCTCCTTTCTGTCCCATGAAGAACATCTGAGCATTATCCTTGTCTCCTTTGCCCTACTTTTGTTCCTAGTTGCCGTCTTTGTTTTAATCATATTCATTAAATACCTAGAAACTCCCATTGTCAAAGCCAACAACCGGGACCTCTCCTACATCATCCTTGTATCCCTCCTGCTTTGCTTTCTGTCTCCTATACTCTTCATTGGTCAACCAAGGAAAGCCACTTGTCTTCTCCGACAAACAGTGTTCAGCATTGTCTTCTCAGTAGCCGTGTCTTCTGTGTTGGCCAAAACCATCACAGTGGTGCTGGCTTTTCTGGCCACGAAACCAGGAAATCGAGCAAGGAAATGGTTGGGGAAGAGCTTGGCCAACTCCATCATCATTTCTTGTTCCTCTATCCAAATTATCATCTGCTCCATCTGGCTGGGAGTTTCTCCCCCATTCCCTGACTCTGACCTGCACTCCCAGCCAGGAGCGATCATCCTTCAATGCAACGAAGGTTCTGTCACCATGTTTTACATTGTCCTGGGCTACATGGGTTTCCTAGCTGCCATATGCTTCACAGTGGCTTTCCTGGCCAGAAACCTGCCTGGGGCCTTCAATGAAGCCAAGCTGATCACCTTTAGCATGCTGGTCTTCTGCAGTGTCTGGGTCTCTTTCCTGCCCACCTACTTGAGCACCAAAGGAAAGTCCATGGTGGCTGTGCAGGTATTCTCCATGTTGGCCTCCAGTGCTGGACTGCTGGGCTGCATCTTCTTCCCCAAGTGCTACATTATCATCCTAAGACCAGACCTAAACATTAAGGAACATCTAATGATAAAAGTAGGGAACTGATAGCAAAATTGTTTCTTAGGCATATATTTAATTTTTTTATTGCAATGATTATTTGTATGCTTCTTTTTAATATGATAATTAAGGTTATAGTGAAGGAATTAAAATAATCAATATAAGAATAATGAAATTTAGAGTTCCATGTCTGTGTTATTGAGTCATCACTCTCCCAAAACCACATCTGGATATGTCCCAAAAACAAGAGTGATCCACTGTCAGACCTGCCTCAGGTAGGTCCCTTAGGAAAGAAAGACCCTTGATTCCATTTGGTTGAAGTGATAAGTTCTTTTACTAATGGATACTGGTTGCAACAATATCAGGCTAGAACTAAATGTCCCATATGAAAAAGATAGAAAAAGTTCCTTCACATGGCCTGTCCTTCTTCAGCCAATGAAGATTCCCCTTGGTGTTTTGAGCATACTGATGTTTGGTGTAATCCACATTCTTTCTCGGGGTGCATGGCCTTGAGTGCTGGCACAAACTGTTTCTGAGCTTCTCTGTTCTTTGCCAAGCTTTCATTTCTCCTCACCTTTCCCCATCACATACCCATATGGGTTTATTACCCATTTGTTCCCCACATGTTCCCTCCCTCCTAGCCTTTGATGCCAGTATGCCAGTGTGGTACCAAGCTGAAGATGGCTAACCTACCACCCACTGCCAAACAGTAACTGGGAGGCTCAACATTCTCTGCAAAGACTTGATTCCAGAAACAAAGAAGAAAAGAAGCTAAAACCAGATTGGTGTCATTCACCACATGTATACGTGTGTGTGTGTGTGTGTTTGTGTGTGTGTGCACGCGCGCATGTGTGTGTGTGTGACTTAGTTGCTATGCCTTTTTATTGGCTGATCTTGTTCTCATGTGTCAGCTGAATACGATTGGATGCTGGTAGGCAGAGGCAGAATTTTTTTTCTTTTTATTTTCCTCCCCAAATACTCAGGAGAGTCTTATACTCCAAAAAATACGGAAACTCTTTGAGGGAAATGGACGGGTTACTCTTTTCACCATTGAATTTCATTTTATTAGATAGCGTCCAATGTTAAAGTTTGTCAAGATCCTTCTGTATCTTAAGCCTATCTTTTGGAGTGTTGGCTATTCCTGCCAGCTTGGTGTCATCTGCAAATTTGATTAGTTCCCCATTTATTCCCTCATCCAAATCATTGATGAAGATGTTGAAGAGTACTGGGCCTAAAACAGAGCCTTGGGGTACTCCACTACATACTTCCCTCCATGTAGATGCAGTTCCATTGAGGACTACATGTTGAGTGCTGTTGGTCAGCCAGTTACGAATCCATCTGGTGGTGATGCTGTCTAACCCACATTCTTCTACTTTATCTAGTAGTAGGTTATGGTCTACCTTATCAAAAGCCTTACTGAAGTCCAAGTAAACTATATCAACGGCATTCCTTTGGTCCACTAATTTTGTCACATTATCAAAGAATGCAATAAGATTAGTCTGGCATGACCTGTTTTTGACAAATCCATGTTGGCTTTTGGCTATTACTTTGTTTGTTTCTAGGTGTTCGCAAATTCGTTGCTTGATTATTTTGTCCAAAATCTTTCCTGGTATTGAGGTCAGGCTGATAGGTCTGTAGTTTCCTGGATCTATTTTTCCCCTTTTTTGAAGATGGGAACCACATCAGCTCTTTTCCAGTCCTCTGGTACTTTAAAAATACTTTTAAAAAGTAAAAATAAGTTGGCTACGCCCACCCAGTCACATGACCACCACCACCAAGCCATGCCCAAAGTACCATTGGCAAAAAAAATAGATGTCACCACTGGCTTGGAGATATTCTAGTCCAACCATCCGTTCACCCTAGTCAATTAGACCAGTTGAAATGGATCCTAAGGCTTTGGCAAAAGAGAAAAGACACTAATATTTCTTTCACCATATTGAGCAACTTTAATTGAGAGAGTGCATCTTGGTTAATCGTAAGACTCTGCCTTGCAAAAAACTCCCCAGGTGCTTTTTGGAGAGACCCACAAAAACCTATGATGTTCAGATCTGTTCCTACATCCCCATTGTGGTCCAAATAGTTTTCTCCAGGAAAGATTGCAAAACTCATTCTTCTCCAGAAAGGGATGGAACTAGAATTGAACATTCAAGAATATTAAGAGCAAACCTGATTTCTTATCTCAGGTGCTCTTTTCATGCTTCAATCTTTCTTCCACATTTCTCTAGCATGCAAATATGCTTAGTTGGGGGAACATGATGCTCTGAAAAGTGAAAAATGTTTCTGAACAACTGGTTGAAAAGTGAAAAACAAAGATTCAACAGAATTTATCAATGATACATAGGTAAACTATATATTGCAAAATATATATTGTCATTTTTTTGCTAATTATAGGAAGCATTCTAGAGCAGGTCACAAATAAATGGAACAAAGAAACAAATGAAGGGATTATTTATAAACTCCTTCAAAAGAACAGGGTGGTTACCAGAAAGTAAGTATTTGTCAAGAAGAATGTTACCAGGCAAATGTTCTCTCAGATAGACCAAATGAGAAGCATGTTCAGATGTGGTAATTCAACTGCATTCTAAAGCTACATTAATAGAACTTTGCAAGTGGGAAAGCACAAATCTCTCACCAACAATTTTCATAGCATGTAACTCAGTGTTTCTTTTCCTGCCTATTATGCAGCTTCAATCTCCCTTCATCTTAACTGATCATTTCTAGATAGCATCTCTTCCTCCTATCCCTGAAGGTCAATCCCACATGTCATTATACTTCCTTATTCCTGGATTGTGGGAATTGTGGTGATATAGCTTGATTTCTGCAAAGTATTGACAAACTACTTCATGATGTAATAATGATGAAGCTAGTTAAGTCAGGACTGGATAGTACAATAAATAAATGAATTATAATTGTTTGATAAATTTTTACTCAACTTATTTCCAATTTTCCTCATAAAAACGGAGCATTTCTAATAACAATTAACCCTTAGCTATTATTCTATATTTTTATTAGCTTAGACAAGTAGCATTGGCTACTAATTTCATGATGCAAGATTTTGCATTGCAAGATTTATAAATCTCTTAGACAAAGCTATCTGTCTTTTAAAAAAATTAGAAGGATCCAGAAAAATATTGCTGATTTACTGATAGAAAGAATTGCAAAAATTAAATCTATTAGAAAAATATCTCATTTTTAGCAGCTAGAAGTTGACAAAACTACAGGTTCTTATCTAAGAAAATAAAATAACAACTACAATGTAGATCTATCATTCAGATTTGATTTCTACTTTTTCTCATTTTATTATATATGCGTAATAGTCAATGATTTTTAAAAATTAGCAGTACAATTTTTAAGATTTCATAATCATATGAATTGGGTGATAATGTCACTAATGATGCACTAGAAGCAACATGACGGATACCAAACTTTAGAAGAAGATTTGAGAAGGAGGTCTCAAAAGAGTAGTTGATTGCAAACTGACTGTGAGTTGGTAGTGTGGTGCTCATGGAAAGAAGGAAAATGCTTCCATAATTCCTTGAATGTTCTGGTTGGGGTGATCCCAACTCCGGTATAAGGTCACCTTCCAGACAAAGGTCTACGAAGAAGACATTGCACAAAAACTGGATGAGGTTTATGGAAGGTCAAGAAAGTCAAGGAATATCAATCAAGATTAAAGATTAATAGAAGATTAATCAGACTTTTAGGGACACAGTGGCTCAGTGACTAAGACACTGAACTTGTTGACCAGAACAGTTGGCAGTTTGGCGGTTCAAATCCCTAGTGCCGCGTAATGGAGTGAGCTGCTGTTACTTGTCCCAGCTTCTGCCAACCTAGTAGTTCGAAAGCGCATAAAAATGCAAGTAGAAAAATGGGGACCACCTTTGGTGGGAAGGTAACAGTGTTCCATACACCTTTGGCATTTAGTCATGCCAGCCACATGACCACGAAGATGTCTTCAGACAACACTGGCTTTCAGCTTTGTAACGGAGATGAGCACCGCCCCCTAGAGTCTAGCACACATGTGCGAGGGGAACTTTTACCTTTTATCTTTTATATGTATGTGCGTGCATATGCGTATGCATATGTGTGTATGTGTGTGTGAGAGCTGTTGAATATATAATAAATATCTACAGCCCTCCAACTCCTTTTTTTATCTCCTATGCCTCCACTAAACTATTTTTATCTAAAGTTCTCTCACATAACATTTTCCCTATTAATTCCATCATAGGCAAAGACCCACTCTATTTGGGGAGTCCAATAAAAACTGCAATGAAAAATTAAATGTTATGAGTCTAAGAAACCAATTCACTATTAAGTCCCCACTTTTATCGTTAGATGCTCCTTAGTGTTTAGATCTGGTCTCAGGAGGATAATATAGCACTTGGGGAAGAAGATGCAGCTAAAAAGCCCAGCACTGGAGGCCAAGATGGAGAAGATTTGCACAACCACCATGGACTTTCCTTTAGTACTCAGGTAGCTGGGTAGGAAGGAGACCCAGACACTGCAGAAGACCAGCATGCTGAAGGTGATCAGCTTGGTTTCATTGAAGGCCCCAGGCAGGTTCCTGGCTAGGAAAGCCACCATGAAGCAAATGGTAGCAAGGAAAACCATGTATCCAAGGACAACATAAAACATGGTGACAGAGCCATCATTGCATTGAAGGATGATCTCTCCAGGCTGGGAGTGGAGGTCATATTCAGGGAATGGGGGAGAAACTCCAAGCCAGGATGGAGCAGATGATAATTTGTCCAGCAGAACAAAGAAGAATGATGGAGTTGGCCAAGCCCTTTCCCCAACAATCTTCTCACTTTGTTCCCTGGTTTTGTGGCAAGGAATGCCAACACGACTGTGATTGTCTTGGCCAACACAGAAGACACAGCTACTGAGAAGACGATGCTGAACACTGTTTGTCGAAGAAGGCAGGTGGCTTTCCTTGGTTGACCAATGAAGAGAAAGGAGGACAAGAAACACAGCATGAGGGAGACCAGGAGGATGTAAGAGAGGTCACGGTTGTTGGCTTTGACTATGGGGGTTTCTAAGTATTTAAGGAATATGATTAAAGCAAAGCCGGTTGTTAGAAGGAAGAACAAGGTAAAAGAGACCAGGATAATGCTGAAATCTTCCTCATAAGACAGGAAAGTTATAACTTTTGGGATGCATTGGACTCCATTCTTGGATGGATAGTGATCATCTGGGCACTTGATGCATTTTTCCATATCTGAGAAAACAAAGAAGCAGTATTTCTTCAACATTCTCACTTTTCAAGAAACATCTGCTTTGGATGTCACCTGATATTGAATGACCAGAGAAAAGTAATAAGGTAAAGGTTCCCCTTGCACATATGTGCTAATCGTTCCCTACTGTAGGGGACGGCGCTCATCAGCATTTCAAAGCCGAAGAGCCAGCACTGTCTGAAGAGGTCTCCGTGGTCATGTGGCCAGCATGATGACTAAACACCGAAGGTGTATGGAACGCTGTTACCTTCACACCAAAGGTGGTTCCTATTTTCTACTTGCATTTCTTACATGCTTTTGAACTTGAGGTTGGCAGAAGCTGGGACAAGTAATTGGAGCTCACTCGATGTTAGGGATTTGAACCGCCAAACTTCTGACCTTTCTGATTGACAACTTCAGCATCTTAGCCACTGACCCACTACATCCCTTTTGGAAAAGCCATAGTAAATGGCAAATAAGAGCCTGTGTGTGTGTGTATGTGTGTTTGTGTGTATATACATGTATGTATATATGTGTTATAAAAACAATAACAGAAATAAAATCCAAATTGATATACTTTACATGGTTCCACAAGCATCCTTTACTTAGGCAGCTCACCAATTTTTCATCCTACACTGGTTGGGTCCTGTCTGAGCTTAATGGGAAGGGAGTTCTATAAGGAAAGGGCTGTAACAGAATAAGCAGGTTTCTAAGAACTCACAATGTGCCAGTGTTTTAAGGAATGGACCTGAAGCATGCCTTTTATATCTGTTCTGGTGGGACAAGCAGGAAAAACCTTAGGGTGAGGAAGTCCCACAGACACCCTTTCCCATGCCATGTAGGCCTTTAAAAGTGTACTTAATTGCATTCGGAAAGAAACCGGGAGCCTGTGAAGCTCACACAACAGTGGTGCAATCTGGTTGAACATAGGGGAACTCAACAATGTCCGTGACATTGCATTCTGGACCATTTGTATATTCCAAGAGGTCTTCAAGAACAATATAGAGCAAATTGCAATAATTCCAAACGGGATGTGACAAAGGCATGAGCAAGGCCCCTTTGGTGCAGGAAAGGGCACAGTTTTTACACCCACCCACCTTCCTGGTTGGAGATGGTCCCCTCCGGACAAGGAACACAGTCATAGCAGCAGATTGGTTCCCCTTCTCGAGGCCGCTTAAAAAATCCGGGACGACAATTGTCCACACATTTGGATTGAGGCAGGGGACTAAGCAGAAAAAAAGAAAAAGCGCCAAAGAAATATGTTAGAACTAACCATATGTGGGAAATGGAGGAGGTAGACATACCATTGGCCAAGAAAACTCTGCATTCAAGCCATGATTGGCTTGCCATACCTGGGGGGGAGGGTGAGATTGGAGACCGTGGTGGCAGGAAACACTGCATGGCGGTACACCAGCAGGTGGCCTGGGCAGCGACTAACTGCCTGGCTGTGATGGCAGACGCAGTAGCGAGGGAGAAAATGGCGGCATTCCCGTCCACACAGCTGAATGACAGGAAGGTGCTGGCAGCAATGACATGCAGGCCAGAAGTGGTCTACGGACCAAGCGATGGCGGCTGGTGGGACCTAAGCACCAGATGGTGGACTGCCAATGTGGAACTGGATGCCGATGCCAGACAATGGTTGTGTGGGTGGGATTGAGGGACATGGTCTCGCCCAGGGGTGTGTGTGGCTCCCGGCATCACCATCGGCGCACAAAGAAATTATTTCCCAATATGGCCAAAATAAGCACCATTCTTTTAAAATTAATTTAACTTTGGCATTGGTCAACGGGACTGTTTTCTTTTTTTTAAAAACTAATTTTGGGCAAGGAACCAGCAAAGTTGATGCTATCAGGACTACAATCTTCAGCACTTCTTGGCTCGTCACACCAGATTTTGTGGAGATGGTAAAGTGCAGAGGGGACACAAAAGAGCCATGATCTGGATCCTAAGCAATAGTCACCCAGAATCCATGTTGTATATGACTGAATCAGCTTAAATAGCAATAGGACTTTAGACTTATATACCACTTCATAGTGTTTTTACAGCCCTCTCTAAACAGTTTACAGAGTCAGCATATTTCCCCCAACAATCTGGCTCCTCATTTTACCCACCTCGGAAGGATGGAGGAATGAGTCAACCTTGAGCCTGGTGAGATTTGAACTGCCCAATTGCAGCTAGCAGTCAGCTGAAGTAGCCCTGCAGTACTGCACTCTAACCACTGTGCCACCTCGGCTCTTAAAACAGAGTTCCATGTTATAGCATCTGAAGGATACCTTAACAGTATAATAGAACAACAGAGTTTGAAGGGACCTTGGAGGTCTTCTAGTCCAACCACCTGCTCACCCTGTTCAATAATACAGTAACTAGGCTTGGAGCAGTTGAAATCTGAATAAGGCTTTGGCAAAAGAGAAAAGACACCAATATTTTCCTCACCGTATTGAGCAACGTTAGTTGTGAGAGTGCATCTTGGTTAATCGTAAGACTCTGTCTTGCAAAACTCCCAGGTGCTCTTTGATAAGAACCTCCTTGGAGTGAACCACCAAACTGATGATGTTCAGATCTGCTGCTACACCTCCATTGTGGTCCAAGTAGAGTTTCCTCCAGGAAAGATTGCAAAACTCATTCTTCTCCAGAAAGGGATGGAACTAGAATTGAACATCAAAGAAAGTTAAGAGCAGAAACCTTGGTTTTCTTATCTCAGGTGCTCTTTTCATGCTTGAAACTTTCTTCTACATTTGTCTAATGTGCAAGTATGTAAGTATATTGGGAGAACAAGCTGTCCTGAAAAGTGAAAAACGTTTCTATGTAGTAATGATATGGTAATTCTAGTACAATGATGGCGAAACTTTTCAACACTGATTGCCAAAAAGGGAGCATGCGTGCACACTCATCAGGGATGTAACCTGGAAGAGGAGCTGCCCAGGGGGCATGCGCCCCCCAGGGAATGAACGTCTGGTTTCCAGCACTTCTGCTTTCTGGCACACACAATTTCCGTTTCTGGCATGCATGTGCGCAAGACAATCAGCTGGCCGGCGTGCATGCACATGCCAGAAAACAGAAGACCAGCTCTTCGGTTTCCAGCACTGCCACATACGTGAAGACCAGGTGATTGTTACATGTGCATGCATGCCAGAAACCAGAAGAAGAACGTGTGATGCTGCACGTGTAAGTGACATGGCTCTGCATGCCATTTCGGGCACGTATGCCATAGTTTCACCATTACGGTTCTAGTACATTGTTAAACTACATTAACAGAAATTTGGAAGGGGGGAATTACTAATCTCTCACGAATAGTTTTTACAGCATAAAAGTTTAGGAAGGATCCTTCCTGAGTTTCTTTCTTTGCCTGTTATGTATCTTCCTCCATCTTATCTGATCATTTTTAGGCAGCATCTCTTCCTCCTTTCCCCAAATCCCACATGTCCTTATACTTCCTTCATGGATTGTGGGAATGGTGGTGCTGTAACTTGATTTCTGCAAAGTATTAGAATAGAATAGAATGGAATGGAATGGAATGGAATGGAAGGGAAGGGAAGGGAATAGAATAGAATAGAATAGAATAGAATAGAATAGAATAGAATAGAATAGAATAGAATAGAATAGAATAGAATAGAATAGAATAGAATAGAATAGAATAGAATAGAATAGAATAGAATAGAATAACAAAGTTGGAAGGGACCTTTGAGGTCTTCTAATCCAACTCCCTGTTTAGGAAAGAAACTCTATACCATTTCAGACAAATTGTTGCCCAATCTCTTCTTAAAAACTTCCCGTGTTGGAGCATTTACAACTTCTGGAGGCAACTTCTGTTCCACTGATTAATTTTTCAAGCTGTTGGGAAATTTCTCCTAAAGTTCTAAGTTACTTCTCTCATTGTCAAACTACTTCATGATGTGAGGATAAGGAAGCTAGTTAAGTGAGGACTGGATAGTACCATAAGTAAATGAATTAGAATTGTATGAAAAATTGTACTTAATTTATTTCCAATTTTCCTCATAAACCTGGAGAGTTATTAATAACAATTAGTCCTTAGTTCGCTATAATTTCTATGTGTTCATTAACATAGATGGATATAGTTGATTACTAATATATCTTAATGCAAGATTTTTGTGGTGCAAGATTTCTATCAACCCTTAGAGAAAGCTATTTTGATCTGAACATTTTTGATCTTGAATATTTTATGACTTATTCCTAGCTCTGATCTTTCCTTTCCTTTTTTTTGTTATTCAAATTTTTATTGGTTTTTTTAAAAAAATTCAAGGAAAAAGGGCTATAGGGTTATAAAACATTTTGACAGCTACATCATGCGGGGGGGGGAGAAGCCCCCCCAGGTCTTGCAACTTTTACAAACAATGATAGAAAAATATCAACATTTACCTAAGTATTAGCAGTTTTAAATTTGACACAAAATCATCAGTATGTTTCAATCATTTGTTTTGTATCACTTCCATAAAAATACATTGTAGCAACAATTGCAATAGTATTCCAAATCACTTTTGTGATCTGAGTCTTCTAGCTGTTGCATCCTCTCTCCCATCCACCGGCTGAGCCTCAGCTCCTCCCTCCTTTGTTTCTTGTGTAACATCCCCCATTTCACCTAAAAGAGCACTGTGTTTTTTAGCGAAAGCCTCTGCTTCCACTGGTGTGTGACTGAATTCTAATTCTGCTGCCCTCCCAAAAAATCAGCATGCCTTCTGGAAATAGCCATCTAAACCAGGACCCCATTATTATATAATTTTTTTTTTGCTAAGAAGGAGTATTTCCTTCTATTATCTCTTACTTTCTTTGGGATCTGTTTAAGAATGGTTATTTCTTTATCTTCATATTTTAGTGGTCCTCCCCTTTGAGCTCCTAGAACCTCATCTCTTGTAGTTTTTCTAAGAAATTTAATATGAACTTTCCTTGGAACGTTGTGTGTTCTTGCATAGGCCGAATTAAACCCTATAAATCAAGTCAATGTCCCACCAGAGCTGTTGTTTATCTCTATTAATATACTCTGCTAGTATTGTGGTCATAGTCTCCTTGAGATCTTCATTATCAGCTTCTGGCAAGTTTTGGAACCTAAGAAAGAAAGACATCCTTTTCAAAATCCATTTTTAACATCTGATTCCCAAATTCTGTGTTCCCCCTTCTGGATTGTCTTCATCTCATCTCTAATCCCAACCGCCCCCTCCTCCAGCACACCAATCCTCTGTTCATTCCGTGTGGTTTGCTGGTTTGTCTCTCCTGAGCTGTTCCTTTAAGTCCTGCAATTGTTTTTTTTAATTTTCATCCTGTCCCTTTAAGATGTTTTGAAGCATCTGCTGAGTAGACAGGTCTTTTGCACTCTCTTCAGAGGCTTTAGGTTGTAGGAAAGATCCCATTTGTGACTGGTGTGCAGGGCTGGACGTTTGAAGATGTTGGGGCCAACGAAGCCTTGCCAGGTGGCAATTTCTTCAGGCCCATCATGAAGCTCAGAGGTAAATGTTGTTCTGTAGAAAGAGATGGCATCTGTGGGAGAGCACAGCCAGCAGGGATCACCAAACAAGCAGGTCCAAAGGAGAACAAGTCCTCTAGCAGAAAAGTTAAAGCAGATAGGTGGGTCAAAATATTCCAAATCCAGGGGAATAACGTGTTTGAAGAGGCTCCTGGAAGTCTCTGGGGTGGAAGTTAGTTGAAAGCCATAAAGTTTTCCAAGGGAGGAGTCTCATTCATAAAGACAAAGAAGAAGGAGGAAGTTGGCAATCTTGGCTCAGCCAGTATAGATGATCAGGAAAAACAACAAAGTCAAAGTTTTCATAAGTAGTTTAAAAAAGAATCAGTTCAGCCATCCTTTCTCTCGCAATTGTAGCCAAAGAAAAAATATTTTTCCCCCCATTATTTAGGGAAGTGAAAATGGTTTTCAAACTTTCTCTCCCCCCCATGAAAGGGAGGGATTTTTCAAGCGCCACTTTTCCGAGGGGGGTGAAATTCCCCCCCTCCAATCCAAACTCCTCCAAACAAGCAAGGCAAGAAAACTGCAAAACCGTCAGAAGTATAAAAATAGTAAAAGACCTGGGGAGACCCCTCGGCTCACCTCTCTTCAGCTGCTTCATTCCAATTGATTATTTCCTTCAGGCTGCGTTCGGAGAAGGGTGCGGTGGCATTCTGTGTGCTCACTATGATCCCCAGCTCCTGGGTCAAAGCTGGAGAACCCCCCCCCGTGGCCACAGCCATTCCAGGGGGTCGCAGCAAGCCGCCCCAATGGCAGGGGGGCGCCCTTCCCAGGCACCCTGTGCTCCCCCTAGACTTCGGGGGAGCCCACCGGAGCAGCGAGAATGCAGACGCAGACGTCCGTCTCCTTCGGCTGCCGGAAGTCGTCTCTACTTTCCTTTCCTTTGATGTACCTTCCTGGGAATTGGGGGGTGGGGTGGAGGGATCTGCCTGTGGACATCTCTTTTGTCTCAGCTCCAGAAAGACAAGTACATGGTGCCTGAGGAAAAGCTCCTTATCACCTTCTCAGCTCAACATCCTCACAACCATTTCACACCTGGAGATTGGCTCATGATGGACCGGACAAAGGGGACAAAGGAGAGAGATTTCTACAACTTTTTCATCTAATGTTTTTTCATGTGGGAAACTTTAGATCCTGCTTTTCCTCATTGCTATCACTATCTCTCAATGAAAGTTTCCTTTTGAAATGCTGATTTGTTTCAAGAGTTCTGCTTTCTTGAGGGGTTAGAAGAGGCAAGACCTTACAAATCCAGAAAATATATTGGTGATTTACTGGTAGAAAAAAATGTAAAAATTACAAAATCTATTAGAAAAAATTTCTAAATTTTTAGAAACTAGGACTTGACAAACTACAGGTCCTTATCTAAGAAAATAAAATAACAAACTAAACCTACAATGTAGATCTATCATTCAGATTTGATTTCTACTTTTCTCATTTTATTATATATGCATAATGGTCAATGATTTTTTTAAAAATGGTAGTAAAATTTTAAGATTTAATAATCATATGAAATTGGGTGATAGTGTCATTAATGATGCACTAGAAGCAGCATGACGGATACCAAAACTTTATAAGAAGATTATGAGAAGGAGGTCTCAAAACAGTAGTTGATTGTAAACTGACTGTGAGTTGGTAGTGTGGTTGCTCATGGAAAGAAGGAAAATGCTTCCATAATTCCTTGAATGCTCTGGTTGCTGTGACCCCAATTCTGGGCATAAGGTCAACTTGCAGTCTACAGAGAAGACGTTGCAGAAAAAACTGGATGAGGTTTATGGAAGGACAAAGGAGCTATTCTTAACCTCAAGGAAAGACAACAATAAGAGCCATATTGGTCAACTGGAGTAGAAAATTAGGCATCTGGTTGTTGGATGATTGTTGGGTCCCCATACCTGCCATGGCTGCAGCCTTAGAGTAGACAACTTCTCTTCACCCTCGTTTTTTTTCCTCCTGGATCTGGAAGAATATGCAGCTTTCAAGACATGGGCCAGAGTCTTAATAACACTGTAAAGATGGTAGTAACTTCGGATCCATATACTGTTCCTTTTAAGTTGGCTTTCCAGTGGTGCTTTCTGGGTGCATCTCCTCCGGCCTTTGACAGAAAAAAGACATTGCTTTGAAACAGAACAGAGAAAATAACGATCTTCAAATTCCTGTTCCACGAATACGTCAGGTTGAAAATAATAATCTTTTGGTCTTTTTTTCTCCTGAAAAGCAAAGGTCCAAATTACTATGGATGTATCTGAAACAGTTTGCTCTGTTTTATTTTATATGTTCCCAAGAATGTTGTGATCCAAATTTTCCCTTCAATGGGTCCTGGAAAATGGTTAAACACTACATGGAAAGGAAAACAATTGTGTCCAAAAGAGAATCATATTCCATGAAATGAACAAATACATTGACTTGTCTCCACTTAGTGATGGCATCCCAGAGGGATAATATAGATTTAGTCTTTGAGAATAGTTGTGATATAAACAACACAGATCCCATTTCTGAAAAGCACAGGAGACAAAGTTCTCATGAAATGCTCTCCATTCTCTGTGTCTGAAGCAAAGAGACCAATCAAGGTCCACCTGAAATGGAGGAAACACCTGGACAATTGCTGGATAGTGGAATCCTAATTTGGGGAAAATCCGGTAGAGAAAAATGGGAATTGATTTTTTTTCACTCAGAGCCTCTGAAACAATTTTATCAGTGATCTGGAAAAGCAATGAAGAATAAATTTGTTTTATTTGGGGTATGATCAAATCAAAAATATTACTTTAGTTTTAAATAATAAAACCAACTTGGTTCTGATGAAAAAATATTGTTGATTGCCCTTAGACTGCATATTTCTCTGTTTCTAATGCAAATAATATTTATTTATCATCTCTACCATCAAATGTTTTGTTCAAATAAAGAGCCATATTATAAAGACATTAAAAATTTCTGTCCAATTACACTTGATAAAGAATTCTATTCAAAAAGCAATAAAAATATTTCAATAAAAAAATTTGGAAAAGATTGTTTTTTTCTTGGTAGAGTTTTTTATTTTTTCATTTTTCATAACATATCATCACATGTATACAATACAATACAATACAATACAATAGTAGAGTTGGAAGGGACCTTGGAGGTCTTCTAGTCCAACCCCCTGCCTAGGCAGAAAACCCTATACCGTTTCAGACAGATGCTATCCAGCACCTTCTTAAAGACTTAAAAGACTACTATTACATAACCAACACCTTATTATATTATTAAATGTTTACATCAATTCATCACAATTCATCTTATCATCAACTCCCAAAACACAATTATTTAGCTCTTCTGCTCTCCATGCACCATATTTGTACCTTATCCATCACTTTCTTCTTCCCTCATCTCTCCTCCTCCGCCCTACCTCCTTTCTTCCCTCTGTCATCTTTCCCCTTCATCTACTTCCCCTTCCTCTCTTCTCCTTCTCCCCCCCCCCCTTTCCACTCCTCATTTCTCTCCTAATTTGGAAAAGATTGTTTTGTAGCAGCTCATCCATTTCAATATGTCAAAAACCTTATCTATGTTAGCTATTTCTTTCTCTGCTTGAAGATTCCAGATTCTTTGTGCAACAAACTTTCTAGCTTATTCTCCAGTTGAGGACAGAGAGGTCACAGCTCCTAAAAATAACTTGTTTGTTGCACAATCCAATGGGTATTTACTTGAAATTGTGGGTCTGTTCAAACAGACACAAATTTGAGTGTCTGTGAGTTTCCATAGCTTCAATTAGACAATTGAATTTTTTTTGCTAAGATTGCGTACAAAATATGAGCTTCCCATTACAGAACACTCTTTGATTTGGATACAAAGTCTCCCCTCATCTTCAGAAGAAGCTCCCAAAAACAACGGGGATGGTGTCATAAAAGGATATGTCTGTTTTGATATGTCTGATCCACATTGTGAATCCAATCCATAGTCATGACTTTCTCTTTATCTTCAAAAGTCTATTGGGTGTTAATCCAATTTTGATCCAAATTGAGAGACTAATTATAGTCAAACATCCCTATTTAATTTTTATGAATGTTGAGAAGATGGGATGGAGATAGTCTTCTAAAAAAGTTAAGAGTCACAAATATATCATTATTTGTAGTAGGGCTTATTTTTGTTTGTCCAATAACTAGTACTGAAAATCATGGAATTGTTAAAATTGAAGCTCCAGAATAGGAAGGAGATATTTCAGGAGTTACCCCGAAGAACAACTCTAAAAACAAGTCAGTCTTTATTTTATAAGCATTTGGATTTGAATATCAATGAACAGTCATAAAAATATAGAAATAGGCTGGGCAGAGGTGACTATAACTCTTTTAATAATTCAGTTTTGACGTGTAGAAATGAAGATTGGACAAGAAGCAGAAAATAGTCTGGATTCTTTCAGGGGTTCTTCTGCCTAACCTTTGGTTTGGGACTCTTTCATAAAATAAGACAAAGCAGAGAAACTATGTAAGGTAACCAATTCAAGAAATTAGACAAGGTTTCACAATCTTAGGATTAAGTGAAAGAAGAAGAAAAATAGAAGATTGTTAGAAATGCAAATGGAAGGAATGAATTTCCAACATATTGAATGACTTACATGTGAAACTGACTATATGGAGCCCTGTCGAAAGGCAACTTTGTGTACGATAGTTGTATTGCAGTGGTGACCACACTAATGATATGGTCCCCCGTCTTGTAATATGAATTTTCTCCATTTCGGTGCTCCAAATTTAGCAGACACTTCAATCTACGTTTCCCAGAGACCGGCTGGGATACTAGCAATATCAGAAGCAGAAAGATGAGGTCCATAATTCATAGAACCCTCAATCTCCTTCCCATTTCTAAAGAAGGACAATAAAAAGAGTTAGATGAATTCAAAGCCCTTTCACAAGATGGAAATGCCAGCGGTTTTCCTGATTCAGACAGAGACAAATTGAGCTTCACCAGGAAAGGATAGAAAGGTACATTCATGAGCTAAGCCCCTACATGTATCACACACACTATCCTCTGAGGCATTTATCCTTTTCTAATGAAAAATCCCTTCCAGGTTGCTACAGTCTGATGTTTACAGCAAAGTAGCAGAAATGGTCTCAAAGACCAGGATGGTGAAAATTGCAATGAGAAGCAACTCCTCCTCTGGGAATCTTGAAGGTCTCTTGGGGTTCCATGTGCAAAGGGTTATGTGGAAAAAAGCATGTGGTGAAAAAAAAACAGAGACAGAGACCTGGGGGCATTGTTTTGTAGTGCTTTGGCTCCTTCCTGTCAGGACATGTACAAAAAGTGATGTTGCAGGTAGATAGTTCGCCATCCAGGTAATTGACTTTTGCTGTCCTGGTATTTTGTCTCCATAGACTGCTAGGGAAGATCACCAAGAGTGAGATTCAGCCAGTTTGGACCAGTTATGGTGAACTGGATATCTAATTTTACATCTGGTTCTTTTACTCTTTTGATTATATAATATAATTAAATATATATTTTACATTTATATTTACACCAAACAAAATTATCAGGCAAACTGAAGCATCATGAGGTAAATCACAGGGCACACAGAAGAAAAAAGATGGGGGGAATCTTTTGCTGCAACGCATGCACAAATGGCCCTGTTAGCTTCAATACAGGTAAGGAATGAGGGCAGGTGGGTGGGCTCTCCAAAACACCATTCCGGTACAGTGGCTGTTCCTCCCAGCAGCCACTGGTATGGCCTTAGCGGGGCATACCATTGCTATGAGCCCTGTGTGGGAAAGGGATATTGTCCTGACCCAGGATTCCTTAAAAAACATGAAGCAGAGTCTTGATCCAGGCAAAACTCTTTTATTTTAGATAATGTGACAAAATTAGTGGACCAGAGGAATGCCGTTGATATAGTTTACTTGGACTTCAGTAAGGCTTTTGATAAGGTAGACCATAACCTACTACTAGATAAAGTAGAAGAATGTGGGTTAGACAGCATCACCACCAGATGGATTCGTAACTGGCTGACCAACCACACTCAACGTGTAGTCCTCAATGGAACTGCATCTACATGGAGGGAAGTATGCAGTGGAGTACCCCAAGGCTCTGTTTTAGGCCCAGTACTCTTCAACATCTTCATCAATGATTTGGGTGAGGGAACAAATGGGGAACTCATCAAATTTGCAGGTGACACCAAGCTGGCAGGAATAGCCAACACTCCAGAAAATAGGCTTAAGATACAGAAGGATCTTGACAAGCTTGAACGTTGGGCACTATCTAATAAAATGAAATTCAATGGTGAAAAGAGTAAGGTTCTACATTTAGGCAACAAAAATGGAATGCACAGGTACAGTATAGGTGGTACCTTGCTCAGTAGTAGTAACTGTGAAAGGGATCTTGGAGTCCTAGTGGACAACCATTTAAATATGAGCCAGCAGTGTGCAGCAGCTGCCAAAAAAGCCAACCCAGTCCTAGGCTGCATCAACAGAGGGATAGAATCAAGATCACGTGAAGTGTTAATACCACTTTATAATGCCTTGGTAAGGCCACACTTGGAATACTGCATTCAGTTCTGGTCACCACAATGTAAAAAAGATGTGGAGACTCTAGAAAGAGTGCAGAGAAGAGCAACAAAGATGATTAGGGGATTGGAGACTAAAACATATGAAGAACAGTTGCAGGAACTGGTTATGTTTAGCTTAAGAGAAAGAAGGACTAGGGGGGAGACATGATAGCAGTGTTCCAATATCTCAGGGGTTGCCACAAAGAAGAGGGAGTCAAACTATTCTCCAAGGCACCTGAGGGTAGAACAAGAAGCAATGGGTAGAAACTAATCAAGGAGAGAAGCAACTTAGAACTGAGGAGAAATTTCCTGACAGTTAGAACAATTAATCAGTGGAACAGCTTGCCTCCAGAAGTTGTGAATGCCCCAACACTGGAAGTCTTTAAGAAGATGTTGGATAGCCATTTGTCTGAAATGGTATAGGGTTTCCTGCCTAGGCAGGGGGTTGGACTAGAAGACCTCCAAGGTCCCTTCCAACTCTACTATTGTATTGTTTTATTTACATGACCGTGAATTTCTTTCATTCACAGTCAGCACGGCTTGGCAAACAGTCTTTCAAAGGAATATTTATCAACACGAACCTTATCTCGCTTGGCGAGCTGCAGATAGCTAACTTCCAAATGCAGAGCAAGGCAACACTTGGCACAGAGTCTCATATAGTCACAAACAGAACTTTCCACTCTTGAAACGACCGAACTAATAGAACTAATAGTATAGAACTATAGGTATAACTGCATGTTCTGTCTCACTGCACAACCGCTGCTCCAGCTACTAACTTTAAATATCTTAATATTTAATGTATCTTTATTGAGATTCCATACTTGGAATACTCCGAAACACTTACATCACTGACCTAAAAAAGCAATGGAGAATGCTGTCATATATTTGGGATCAGATAAAGTCCAAATATTAGGTTTAATAAACCCCACTTAGTCCTAATCAAGGCATTAGAATGATTTTTCTTGATTAGCTATTAAAGGTAAAGGTTCCCCTTCCACATATGTGCTAGTCATTCCCAACTCTAGGGGGAGGTGGCCATCTCCATTTCAAAGCCGAAGAGCCAGCGCAGTTCAAAGACGTCTCCATGGTCATCTGGCCGGCATGATTAAATGCTGACGATTTGCTGAAATGCTGAAGGTTCCGCCCCCGGCACCTGATGGAACAAGATAGGTTCCAGACAGAGCTTGGGCCACCTCCTGCAACCCTGACCCGCCCCCGGGTAGAGGACCTGGTGGTCGCGTGGAACAATGTGACTACCGGGGCCTTGAACCGGGTGGCGCCTTTGCGGCCTCTCTGGCAGCAACGATCCACCCTGGCCCCTTGGTTTACCGAGGAGCTAAGGGTGATGAAACGCCGCAAGAGATGCCTAGAGAGTCGTTGGAGATCCTCCCGTTCCGAATTTGACTGAACACAGGTACGAGCCCATTTAAGGACGTACCTTGTGGCATTGAGAGTGGCCAAACGTCAATATTGTGCCGCTCTCATTGCATCCGCAGAGAACCGCCCTGCCGCCCTGTTTCGGGTGTCCCGCTCCCTCTTGTTTCAGAGGCCGCGGGGAGGCCCCTTTACAGGGTAGGGCAGAGGAGTTTGGGAAATATCTGCAGGATAAAATCGCTCAAATCCGGAAGGATTGGATCCCTGTCAGTGGTCCAATGGAGACGTCCGTGGCGAGTCTTGAGACATCGATTTGGGAGGAGTTTGACCTTGGTTGCCATCGTAGGATTTGGACAGAGAATGCATGGACGACTGTGACCCCACACACATGTTATATTGGACCCGTGCCCCTCCTGGCTTTGTACTGGCATCCTGGGAGGTTACACGTGACTGGCTCCTGGGCATAGTGAACCCCCCCTTCGTTGAGTGAGGGGTCTTCTCACCGGCCTCTTTGAAAGAGGCAGTGGGTGAGACCCTTGCTCAAGAAGCCTTCCTCTGGACCCTATGGAGTTGAGTCAATTATCGTCCTGTCTCCAAACTTCCCTTCTTGGCGAAGGTTGTAGAGTGTGTGGTGGCCTTTTATCAGTTTCCACGACATCGGGAGGAAGATGATTATCTAGATCCGCACCAGTCCGGCTTCCGGACCCGGGGCACAGCACGGTAGACGGCCTTGGTCCACGTTGGTAGATGATCTCTGGAGGGCCTAGAGATAGGGGTTGTTCCTCTATACGCTGGACTTCCTATTAGACCTCTCGGCGGCTTTTGATACCATCGACCATGGTATCCTGTTGCGCCGGATGGAGGGGTTGGGGGTCCGGGGGGGGGGCACCATTTTGCGGTGGTTCGGCTACCTACCTTTCCGGATCGGACGCAACGTGTGTTGGCCAGGACCAGGAGAGCAGAGAGGTCGACCCTAAGAGCCCCCTTACTTGTGGGGTTGCCCTAGGGGTCGGTCCTCTCGCCACTCGTGTTCAACACATATATGAAGCCGTTGGGTCTGAGATCATCCGTGGTTTTGGGGTGGGACATCCATCTGTACGTGATTGATACTCAGCTGTACATTTCCACCCCGAACCACCCCAACGAGGCGTCGAAGTGATTGTCCGGTGTGTGGAAGCCGTACGGGTCTGGATGGATGACAACCGACATCAGGCTCAACCCCTCCAAGACGGAGTGGCTGTGGGTACCGGCTCGGCTCCCCGGTTCAGCCAATTAACGCCATCTTTGGCCATCGGGGGCGTTCAACTTGCACCCGTGGAGCGGTTTGGAGCGGCAATTCAATTTGGGCATCCTCCTGGTATGCCAGGCTGTCCATGGTATGACACAGTGGTGGACAGCCGTGGCAAAGAGGGGTGCGTTCCACCAGGTTTGCCTGGGTCGCGCCAATTGCGCCCCCTACTGGCCGGGACGCCGTTACGACACCAGTCACTCAATGCCGCTGACTTGGTGTGTCGTCTCGCGCATGGGACCTACTGTAACGCTTCTCTACATGGGGCTTCCCTTGAAATGCACCCGGAAAGGCTACAGTTTGTCCAGAACGCGGAGTTCCAGCCTCGCGGTAATCTATGGGAAGTTCTAGGTAGACATCCCATGTTGACACCTCTTCCTGCGCAAGCTGCACACTGGCTTTACTGTGGTCTATCGGGTGCGTTTCAAGGTTTTGATATCGATCTTTAAAGCGCTCCAGGGCTCAGGACCTAGTTAC